>JAQGDQ010000310.1:10000-217443 GCA_030141605.1 Tubiluchus corallicola
TGTCATAATTTAATCGACCTGTTTTTATATAAAAAGATCTTCCACTTTTTCTTGTTGACTGCAATGATTTTTCTATTTTTAAACTAAGCATTAAACGCACGCGTGTCTAAGGCATAATCATCTTTTCTAAAGAAAACTTTAATACTGTTCAACCAAATCTCCTTGTGAATAAGGGAATGACGCAGTTTGTTTTATTCTATTCATCCATGACATTCATTTAAAACATGTTTTTGTTACGATGGTTGAGATTTGATCTTTTGTTAGATTTTCTGATGTAAGTGTTGTACCTAGACTGACGTAAGTGTTGTACCTAGACTGACGTAAGTGTTGTACCTAGACTGACGTAAGCATTGAACCTAGACAGACGTAAGGGTTGTACGTAGACTGACGTAAGCGTGGTACCTAGACTGACGTAAGCATTGTACCTAGACTGACGTAATGGTTATACGCAGACTAGGGGTGAGCATCGAACGCTCGAATTTGATTCGAACGAGTTTTTTTTAGTTCGAACTCGATTCGAATCCAAAACTATAGATTCGAGTAATTCAGCACTTCAATCACATACGTTCTTTATCACTAAAACGATTGAAACATCATGCAATTAGCGTGATTTAGCTGTGATTCCTGTGCACAATTTTATACCAATTACTAGTCGTTTTATTGTAGAACAAAATCTAGTGACATGCATGATCTTTGCAAGACTAATTTTTACTGGTGGTTCGAAAATCTTTCAAACTCAATTCGAATTCGAAACACTGAAATTCGGTTCGATTCGAATTCGAAAGTCACAAATTCGGTTCGATTCGAATTCGCTTTCTGGTAGAGAATGCTCACCCCTAACGCAGACTGACGTATCGAACTCATGACCTCGCAGACGAAAAGCAGAGTCGCTTTTTTATTCAGAAATATCAGAATTGTGTCTATAATGTTTCGGTTACGGCGGCTCAGGTAGCAGCACTGTATCACACGTTCAACACAATGCTGTATAACTGAGTGCTAAGGTCATCTCCGCCATCATGGAGCTGTCAAGTGCCTCTAACATATTCTTCGTTAAATTCGTCTATTTTTCTACTCATTGCGAAACTGTCAAGTGGTTTTTCTATCAACTGTACAACTGAAATCAAATGCTTGTGTGTCAATTGTGATACATGTACATACCAAACAAACGAATTTCATACTTTGTATTTTCTGTTTATACCAAATGAACCCTATTGTTTGTAACTGTTACTGTGACGTTCATCAAATGAACACTTTTGTTTATGTGTGTTTACTGCGATATGCAACAGCAAACTCTATTGTTAATGTCTGTTAACTGTAAACATCAAATGAACACTATTGTTTACATCCATATACTGTGAAATATGCAACAGCAAACTATTGTTAATGTCTGTTAACTGCAAACATCAAATGAACACTATTGTTCGCATTTATATACTGTGAAATATGCAACAGCAAACTCTATTGTTAATGTCTGTTAACTGGAAACATCAAATGAACACTACTGTTTACATCCATTTACTGTGATGAGCAACAACAACCTCTATTGTTAATGTCTGTTAACTGTAAACATCAAATGAACGCTATTGTTTACATACATACACTGCGGTAAGCAACAATAAACTCTATCGTTAATGTCTGTTAACTGTAAACATCAAATGAACACTATTGTTTACATCCATATACTGTGAAATATGCAACAGCAAACTATTGTTAATGTCTGTTAACTGCAAACATCAAATGAACACTATTGTTCGCATTTATATACTGTGAAATATGCAACAGCAAACTCTATTGTTAATGTCTGTTAACTGGAAACATCAAATGAACACTACTGTTTACATCCATTTACTGTGATGAGCAACAACAACCTCTATTGTTAATGTCTGTTAACTGTAAACATCAAATGAACGCTATTGTTTACATACATACACTGCGGTAAGCAACAATAAACTCTATCGTTAATGTCTGTTAACTGTAAACATCAAATGAACACTATTGTTTACATCCATTTAATGTGATTTGCAACAACAAACTCTATTGTTAATGTCTGTTAACTGTAAACATCAAATGAACACTATTGTTTACATCCATTTAATGTGATTTGCAACAACAAACTCTACTGTTAATGTCTGTTAACTGGAAACATCAAATGAACACTATTGTTTACATCCATTTACTGTGATGAGCAACAACAAACTCTACTGTTAATGTCTGTTAACTGGAAACATCAAATGAACACTATTGTTTACATCCATTTACTGTGATGAGCAACAACAAACTCTATTGTTAATGTCTGTTAACTGTAAACATCAAATGAACACTATTGTTTACATCCATATACTGTACTATGCAAAAACAAACTCTATTGTTAATGTCTGTTAACTGTAAACATCAAATGAACACTATTGTTTAAGTGCTGCTAATCATAGCTAGACGTAACGAAGTTTGCAAAAAACTGTAACATAACGAATTAGAGTCTGTCACATCTGCCACGCATCTTGTAAACTTGTGAAGTTCACCAAGAGCTTGGAAAGCAAAAGCACGTGAATGGATCCAGGAAGTTAAAGCTGTTTTCACAATTTTATTACAATTTAATATAACAAAAGTACACAAAAATTACAACAAAAAAGCAGGTCCAACAGTACAAAAGAAGTTAAAATTAATTCATTTACAAACTTATTAATGCTAGTTTAAACTTGGAAAACTGCTACTAATTTCAACGGAGTTTATTTAGTCGTGAGCACCAGGGTGAGCATCGAACGTCGGAGTTCAAATGTTCGAATCGATTTCAAATGTTTCGAGTTCGAACCTAAAATTGTAGATTCGAATAATTGAGCACTTCGGCCACATACGTTCTTTATCATCAAAATGATTGAAACATCATGCCAGTAGCACAATTAGCTTCAGTTTCTGGGCAAAATTTTTAACAAACTAATTGTGATCTTGGTGCAAAACAAAATCGAGCAATATGCAAGATCTTCGCAAGATCACTTTTGACATTTGGTTCGAAAACTTGTTCGAAAATCTTTCAACCTCAATTCCAATTCGATTCGATTTCGAAACAGTGAAATTTGGTTCAATTCGCATTCGAAACTTTGCAAATTCGATTCGATTTGAATTCGTTCTCTGGTTGAGAATGCTCACCCCTGCTAAACACTTCAGACAAAGTCGCTGTCTGACCAAACCCCGTCGTCACCAATAGACTGCAGGTCAACCTGAAAGCAAACAAAAAGATCTATTAATGAGTTCAAGTCATCAACGGATAAATACACTAGTCGTTTACCATTAAAATTTATAATCAGAATACAGTCATACCTCTGTTTTCGACCCTAATTCGTTCCTAAAAAGTGTTTGAAAACCGATTTGGTTGAGAACCGAATCATTTATTCCCATAAGAAATAATGTAAAAGCAAATAATCCATTCTCAAGCACCAAATGAACTGTAAAGTATTACTAAAACGAAATATAATAATGCAAAGATGATTATTCGAACAGTAGGTATGATATAATTGATAAGAAAAACATAATAGAATTCCTTTAAAAGAAAAACATATCTGTTTCTGCACGAAAAAGCGGAGAAAAATAAGCGTAGAAAGCACATAGCAATGTTAGGCAATTCAAATCTTGTACATGACTACTCTCGGGCGCGGTCGGTTACGCTCGGCTCGCCGTGCATGCGTTCATCAAGTGTTTGGCGGTTGGTCAAGTACCGAAATTCTGGGCGAGAGCGGAGACAATTTCAGCTCGAAAACCGATTTGTACGAGTACTGACATGTTCGAAAACCGATTTGTACGAGTACGCAGACGGTCGACAATGGAGGTTATGTCTGTAAATACATTATACAGTAAATTATTACATAGACTAAACACAGTTTGAAAATTTAAGCAGCATACATCTTTAATACCAAAATATTCATAGCAGACATAGCAGAAATGTTGAAATTTGGGAACTTTGAGAAATTTAAGCAGGATCATTTCTGGAGAATGGTAAAGTAATTCATGCAACATTTTTTATACTGAAAGGTACATATCACCGTCACAATGACTAGAGCTCAGTACTTATTTACAAACCTAAAAACTGGGATTTTTAACAATTTGTTATACTTCGTACGGTTCAGCTACCAGAAGAGCTCAGACCACTGAGCATTCCAAGTTTTTATTTCCTTTTTAAGTGCGTTTTTAACTTGGGATGGTAAAGCATTCCATCGCTTCGCTCGCAAGTTTGACCTTCACCTTCTGACTTGACCTTGCGGCACTAACAATTTCAAGGTATCCCTAAATCTGTATTCACTTAGAAAGAATTTGTCAGCTCACTTTGCCAATGAGGTGACATTCTTCCATTGTTTTGAATTTGAAATAATGAAATTCGCTGTTACATGCATTTTGCCATTCGTCAGTGCACGGGCACAAGCACCTGCATTTCAAAAATGCATTGCACAAAAACAGGTGCTGTACCTCTGAGTTCACGTGTGTTAGTTTGTGACGAACTACGCACGTTCGACACATTACTTTCTACGGAAGTTTCAAGCAAGCAGAAACATGAATAAAACTCATCAAACATTTAACTGCCTCTAGAATGTATCTCAGGTCTTTTACATTACTTTCTATGGAAGTGTTGGCTTCGTTTAACGACGTTTCGCTTAACGTCGCATTTTGTTGGAACACATTTGCATCGTTTACGCGAGGACTTACTGTACTTCTCACTCCTATCATTAAAAATTAATCTCATTATTTGTAAAAAATCGATTGAAGGTACCTCATTTTCACTTTCGACCATTGTCTCTACGTCAACCTCGGCATAGTCTCCCATATCGCTGTGTTTTTCTGTTCGCTGTACGCCTTCCAGTGCCTTACTATTTGATGGGTCCAATCTAGAATTGAAAAAACAGAGTATCTATGTAACTACTTAGGAACCACATGAACAACTACAGCTAAACAAGAATTTCGTGAAACTTTCTACATGATTTTAAGCACGTGGAGCTAAATTTCGGAAGTCAAAAACAAACTGTCTTTGATTAGCAAATTTTTATCGTACATTTTATAAATAAGCTTTTCAACAGGGGCGGCTCATGTATAAGTACTGTAGAACTGCACCACCCCCAACTTTCACTCTGTATTATCGATAATGTTCAATATAAAAAGACTTTTTTCTTTAGGTCTTTCGACATACTTGTACAGAACCAGAGCACGTGAGAACCTGAACCAGCACAGGTGTGTATGGCTGTTGTGCGCATGCGGTCATGACATAACAAGCTGTATGCTGCACAGCTAGTGCTGCTGCTAGGTAGAGAAGGCACTGTCGCTCACACAGTTTGTCGTCAGTTGTCACATGCTTAAAAATCGTGTACCGGCACACTGTTGAACTGCGACAATTTTGGCTATTCAAAAATGTAAGCAAAAAATTTTTTGTTTAGGATTTTATCAAGTTTGTGTACAAATTTTTGTATGTTTGTTTGTTTAAAATTACAATTACAAATTACAACGTTAAAATTACGTAATATGTTTGTTACGTTTTACACAGTATTAAGACAATGGCTAAAAATTTTCTGAAGCAGCACCCCCCGAGTAATTCTAACTACAGGCTGCCACTGCTTCTCCCGGCTTTACTATACACATGAGAGATTTGCTGTAGGTCAAAGGTTAACTGAACCTAGCGTGTCTCATTTAACTACAATAGTCATGTCACCTTATGCACATAACTACAGGTAAGTTGGTGAAACGGGTCAAACACGTGGTCATTTTTATTATAATACTGCACGTGTATAGTTCTAAACTAACATGTTATTCTTATCCGAAAATTGCTAGCAAAATAGAAGCAGCAATCCACGTAAAATGAAATAAATGAAGCGAAAATGAACGCTAAGAACTCTTACTAATACAAAGCATGGGATGCGAGGTGTTGTCAAGTGTAAACAAATGTGTTGTCAAGTGTAAACAAATGCATTGTTCGGTTCAGATGACGTTGTGAAGTTCACTTAACCTTTGACCTTTTCACGATCATCATCAATTGCTGGAACTGTGAAAAGGCTTATTCTATCGGATACATAATACTCAAGTTTCAGCTAAATTTGCAAACATGTTGCTCATGACACAATTGTTCTAAAATTCGTGTCTCGTGACCATAAATGGCATAACCTGTAATGCTAGAGAATTCCAAAATAGAATTGCTTGCTTGACTATGGAACGAACTCTGTAATCAAGCAAGCAATTCTACTTTGGAATTCTCTACCATTACAGGTTAAACAAATCAAGTCCCGATCAGCATTAAAATCACTAATATTAACCAGATATGAAATACCATCACACCAGTACGACAACATACACACTAATTCAGAATTTATATATCCACGGCCATATTAATTAAATCATAATTTTTTCATTTTTGTGCATAGTTGTAAATATGTTTGATTTTATTCGTCGTTACTTTCCATTACTGCACAGTAGTTTAGATTGCACTGACGCATTTGCCTTTAGCAGTGTAAGTTTTTATTAACCAACACTGATTGATCATCTCTGTAAAGTTTTTATCAGTGATTATCAATGTATTTTAATGGCAAATAAAGATTATTATATATATATATCATTGAAATTATGCAAGCTAAAATACGTCTTCCATTCCAGGCATACATGGTGAATTGACACTTCACAATTAAGACTGAAAAATGCCTCAGCAAAAACTGATAAAAATTAAGTAATATACTGCCGCTATGTAATCGACACAACTGCAAACAACTCAAATAAGTTTTGTTGCGTCAATATTTGTCTGAAGTTCTTGATATAAAAAAAGCACCAACAATTCGTGGAAAAAAACGGGAAAATAAAACCGAAACGAAATTCGTTCTCAACACCGCTAAGCTATTCCAAACACTCTGCGTTATATCTACGCCGATTGCACGCTGTTTACGTTTCATTTCAAGTGCATAACATACCGCAAAGCAATGTTATACTGGTCCAGCGCCTCCTGGTGTTCGTTATTACGAGACAGATAATCACCCAGTAGTTGATGTAGCCGACAGTTGCTCTCTAGTGCCAGCTGCTTTTTTAACCTGAAAAATATATGGTAAAAAACAGAGTCAATGCACCCTGCACATAAAAAGAGAGTTTAATTTAGCACAACTAGAGTTGACAACGTGCCAGACTACACTATTCGTATATTCATATTAAGTCAGTTTTTATATCTGATTATTCGATTTTTGTAACTCACCACATGGACCAATACGAGTATAATCAGAGGTAAATTAACCAATAGGCTAACTAGGCTATAGCCTAGGGCATCAAATTGTAGAAAAAATTCTTATTCTCCTTGGAAAATGTGTATACTTTCATAGTCATGCAAAGGGCACATTTTACAACACACCACAGGCAGTTACAGAGGACAGCTTTTATATAAGTGCCACATAACGAACAGGTGCAAGGTATTACACAACAAGCAGTTGCGCAGCCTGATTAAAGATAAGCGCTATGCAAATACATGTAATTAATAATGACAACGTAGAAATTAGGTTAGTAGTGTTTCTAACACACCACAACTAATTGCTTAATCTGCTCATTACATAAGCAATCATAAATTCACAATATAGAGATGGGCGGAACAGACACATCTGTGAGTATAACCTCAATGTTGGCTAGAACTTAGCTCCTTATCCAGGATAACCTTCTATTATGAGCCAGTGAACAGGCAGGTGTGTTTCAGTCAAGTTCAACTGTGTACTCTAATCAGCAACAATTAGTAGGGCGAAGGAGACCATCCAGAGCGACCGTCAAATCCGAAGATTCACGTAAAGCACACACGTGACCACTTGGCTAAACAAAAAGTAGTGGTCACGAATCAGTCACAGGTAAACGAAAGTTAATAATTACAACCTTAACCCTTTGCCAAATAACACCTGTAATTTACATTAAATTGTTGGATCACGCATACACAGGTTCACCCATTCTTTAAAGGAAAACCAGATGATTGTGTAAGCATCAGTTTAGAATAAAGAATGCTCTAAAATATTGAAAACTGCAATGGCATTTTTAACAGCACCTGTTTGTCACATGCGCGTGGCCGATAAATAGAAGGCAGTACCGTGATAACCATGATCATGAACTGCTGTGTTAGTTTCTGACGTCATATGACGTTGAGCCCATTTTTCGTGACATCATGCGTTTAAACAGTAACACGCAAACATACTTGACACGCAAGGGAAGATGCTTGCCATTACGTAAACTGTGGTTAGTTTCTGTGTTCGGTTGCCGTTAATAAACTTTCTAAGCTAATTATTCAAATATAAGAAACAATTGCTAACTTTTATAGGCAAGAAAACGTATATTTTGACAGTAAATTAAAATGAGATTGAGTCTAAGCAATCGTCCGGTCTTCCTTTAATCTTAAAAACTAGCATCTGTACTGCCTCCCATGTTAACAAATAAAGTCACATTAGAAATGACGCAAAAAAATGAAACTAAACTGCTCTTGCAAAACAAAAATTTCCACAGAAACTGGGGTGCCGATTTTTTTCGCAAAGTTCACTTCAGGCACGTTTTATTATACATTACACCGAAGATCACAAGCCAGTATACACACCACAGCAGAAAACTAGAATATTGACACATTTGTTACAGCAAAACAAAAGCCAATGTTAAACTGCAGGTCAAAACAAACTACTCTTTAAAAAATTGAAAGGAAACGTATTATTTTACAAATACATGCATTTTGCCATTCGCTAGTTACACGGGCACTAGCACCTGCATTTTGGAAATGCATTGCACAAAATTAGGTGTTGTACCTCTCAGTTCAGATGTGTTAGTTTGTGATGAACTGCACATGTTTGGCAGCTCATGCGTGAGCACAGCGATAAAGTTGAAATTTTATCTTAAAACTCGCCTAGTTTTAGTACAACACAGTGAATATCTTACAGTAGCACTGTACTTCAATTTTCACTTTCGCAAAGATGTGCAACACGCTCGTGGAATGTTTTTGATGTTAAAACTTATGTTAGTTTGTGATGTCGTACCACCATTAATTAACTTTTTGATCTATTATTTAATTATGAGAAAAGCTTTTGCAGTATTAAAATGTATACTTTTTGCCGGACTCGAATATGGGGAAGTATATGAAAGATCATCCTGTCTTCCTTTAACTTCAAAGGCGGCTACTTTTCAGAAGCTTCCAGCAATCAGCCATTCGTATAGCTACAGCAAACGATGAATTACATTACGTTACAAAGTGCTGTTAAAACTGTAACTGCTACTGTGACAAAACATTGCGCTAAAGTTCAGCCGCATTTCAGCTAAAGTTCTTTTTCAAATAACCAAAAAACGTATTACACGTTCAACAAAGATATCCCGGTGAAACAGAGTAACAGAGAGCGAGTAATTAGAATTACATACAGTGTAATTGCTTTCTCCACTTGCTGTTCGTTAACGTAAATCTCTGCTAGCAGGCAAACGGCATCCGTGTACAACATGTCCTGCTTTAATGCCTTTTCTAAGCACGACTTGGCCTGTAATTCAAAAAACCCCCGAGGGATGATTCATTTACAAAACAAATCACACTTTGTGGCTGCCAAATTCACTTAAAAATTTTGTTCATATATACATATAATGTTACGTAAATTTATATACATATGCAGGTATATGTGTGTCATATGGATTATTATAAGTATGTCTCTAACAACATACATCATATGTCGTATAGCTTAGTGAAATTCGACATAATTATACTTACCATACAATATTACTCAATACTTACAGTATTCCTCACATAGTATTATTAGTATATATGTACATGTATATATGTGTGTGTATGTGTATATATATATATACAGTCGACCCTTGTTAAACCGGACCCTATTAGCCCAGATATCGGATAAGACGGACGTCATCCGTGGTAAAGGAAACTGACCGATTTCCGACCGAGTCGGAGCGCTAAACACAACACGGCCTACCAACTCACCACGAGCCATTGACGGGCCGAAGCGGCTCGCGGTGCCGCCCAGGCTGCTACGATTCCCGCCAAAATTCAGTTTGCTTACCCCATCGAAAGCACTCGCTAATTTCTTTATCCTCACAGGTTAACTATTTTAAAGTAACATACAGTATAGTATATATTGCACAGTATATAGTGCAATGTATATACGCCTTATTAAGGTGATTATTCCTGTATAATATAGACCATATATAGGCATATCGGATAAATCGGACAATCGGCTAAACCGGACTACCCCCCACCCCCAATTAGTCCAGTTTAACGAGGGTTGACTGTATACACATACACACACACACACACACACATATATATATATATGTATGTATACATACACATACGCGCATGTATACATTTCCTAAAATTTAAAATTCTTTAAGTTTATATGCACATTTATAGCTTACTATTCATACTATTATGTTTTTATAGAGGCATTCTCAATTCTAAGTATTAAACGTTTTTTACGATTTCTGCACGACTTCATCAAATTTTTATACTATATTCAGAAATTAATTTCTGTACACTGTACAACTACAGTATACTATAGAGTATAATATTAGAATACGGGCAACATGTACAGGACTGTATGATCGTATGTTGCCCTTGCATTTCACATTGTTTTGTTGTAGTACTTAATGTAATACCAGTACTGTCCATGGGTGCGTCAACATTTATATTATTATATTATAAATGTTATAATGATATGAATGTTGGAATGAATTTTCACAAAGAAATTTTGCTCAATCAAAAAGCTTTTAAGGAGCTCCAAATACCACCATTTTTTCGTAGATAGAAAAAAAGTGTTAAACTATCATCTAGTGATTAGACATGTGTGTGCTTGCAAACCAAAACCGTCCATAAGTCGGCATAGTTAAAACAACGTTACGATGCTTCAAAGTAGAGTGCTCCAAAATTTTGGTCAAATGTCGATTTTTTATTTTTTATAAAAACCAATGCTAAATATTTTGGACTTTTATATTCTAGCTTCAAATTATAAAGAAAATGTTCAAAAAATACTAAAAATCTAATTTTATAGCTCCGTGCCCACTTTTCTGACTAGAAACTAGTACTACAATTGTATTTTCAAATTCCATTTTGCTTCGTGTTTTTCTGTCGCCAAGCCCAGATCTTCGTTAGGAAGCGTCATCTACTGGATTTAAACATAACTACAATGTGCTCTTGCAAAGTCCGTAGCATCCAACATTTGTGCGGTTGCTAAGTGTTTTGCAGAAACGAGACAAAAAACAATGGTTGACTTTAACAGAGATTTTCTCAAGATTATGTTTTTCAGTGTGTAGCCTGCACCTCAACTTCAACATGGATTATCTTAGCTTAGAAATAACATAGAGCGATGAACTTGGTATCAAAATGACCCTCATGAAATAGAGATTCAGGATATGTGAATGACTAGAAAGCTTAATTGCTGACGTATGGACGATTTTACAATGTAAGCACACATTTGTAGAAAACAGCTCATATCTGTGCTTACATACGCAAAAACCAATTGTGTTAATTTAATCAGAATCTACTTAAATTTGAAAAAGTACAAAAGCAAATCAGCTATTTTTTTCAATACGGAGAACTTATTCATAAAATAACACCTGCTATGCTGTAAAAAACAATTGCATACCTCCCACAGGCTACAAGACATTTTTTTTGCTCACCCTGTATATTTACATTCATCCCGAGAACAATATGAACATTCACCTTGTCGACTGTGGGTGCGTCTTTAGCAAACACAGATGTGTAGAGTGTAAGTGTCCTAGGCGTTTGACCCAGGTGCTTACAAGCATTACTAGCGACATTTTTTTGCTCACCCTGTACATTTACATTCATCCTGAGAACAATATGAACATTTACCTTGTCGACTGTAGGTGCGTCTTTAGCTAACACAGATGCGTAGAGTGTAAGTGTCCTAGGCGTTTGACCCAGGTGTTTGCAAGCATTACTGGCGACATTTTTTTGCTCACCCTGTATATTTACATTCATCCAGAGAACAATACGGACATTTACCTTGTCAATTGTGGGTGCGTCTTTAGCTAACACAGATGCGTAGAGTGTAAGTGTCCTAGGCGTTTGACCCAGGTGCTTACAAGCATTACTAGCGACATTTTTTTGCTCACCCTGTATATTTACATTCATCCCGAGAACAATACGAACATTCACCTTGTCGATTGTGGGTGCGTCTTTAGCTAGCACAGATGCGTAGAGTGTAAGTGTCCTAGGCGTTTGACCCAGGTGTTTACAAGCATTACTGGCGACATTTTTTGGTTCACCCTGTATATTTACATTCATCCCGAGAACAATATGAACATTCACCTTGTCGATTGTGGGTGCGTCTTTAGCTAACACAGATGCGTAGAGTGTAAGTGTCCTAGGCGTTTGACCCAGGTGTTTACAAGCATTACTAGCGACATTTTTTTTGCTCACCCTGTATATTTACATTCATCCCGAGAACAATATGAACATTCACCTTGTCGATTGTGGGTGCGTCTTTAGCTAGCACAGATGCGTAGAGTGTAAGTGTCCTAGGCGTTTGACCCAGGTGTTTACAAGCATTACTAGCGACATTTTTTTTGCTCACCCTGTATATTTACATTCATCCCGAGAACAATATGAACATTCACCTTGTCGATTGTGGGTGCGTCTTTAGCTAACACAGATGCGTAGAGTGTAAGTGTCCTAGGCGTTTGACCCAGGTGTTTACAAGCATTACTAGCGACATTTTTTTTGCTCACCCTGTATATTTACATTCATCCCGAGAACAATATGAACATTCACCTTGTCGATTGTGGGTGCGTCTTTAGCTAACACAGATGCGTAGAGTGTAAGTGTCCTAGGCGTTTGACCCAGGTGTTTACAAGCATTACTGGCGACATTTTTTTGCTCACCCTGTATATTTACATTCATCCGAGAACAATATGAACATTTACCTTGTCAATTGTGGGTGCGTCTTTAGCTAGCACAGATGCGTAGAGTGTAAGTGTCCTAGGCGTTTGACCCAGGTGCTTACAAGCATTACTAGCGACATTTTTTTGCTCACCCTGTATATTTACATTCATCCCGAGAACAATATGAACATTCACCTTGTCGATTGTGGGTGCGTCTTTAGCTAGCACAGATGCGTAGAGTGTAAGTGTCCTAGGCGTTTGACCCAGGTGTTTACAAGCATTACTGGCGACATTTTTTGGTTCACCCTGTATATTTACATTCATCCCGAGAACAATATGAACATTCACCTTGTCGATTGTGGGTGCGTCTTTAGCTAACACAGATGCGTAGAGTGTAAGTGTCCTAGGCGTTTGACCCAGGTGTTTACAAGCATTACTAGCGACATTTTTTTTGCTCACCCTGTATATTTACATTCATCCCGAGAACAATATGAACATTCACCTTGTCGATTGTGGGTGCGTCTTTAGCTAACACAGATGCGTAGAGTGTAAGTGTCCTAGGCGTCTGACCCAGGTGTTTACAAGCATTACTGGCTAGAGTTATTGCTTCTCTTGTTCTGTGATTGGCTAGACAGCATTCGACCAAACCTTTATAGAAATACAAGACGTCAAAATTAACATCCAGCTATAGTTTCACAAAATAGAAATAGATTATCAAACGTCTTATGAACACAACTGATGCAGTTTTCTGTCTGCAGTAACTTGCAGTCAGAACAAACTATATTCTGTTACATCATGTCGTGTCATGTCACGAGATGTTACGTAATGCTACCCTTATATTACATTACATCACATTACACTACGTTACATTACGTTGCATTACTTCATATTACTTAATGTATTACAGAATGTTATGATACGTAACGTTATGCAATCTTTATATTACGTTATACCTCATTGCACTACGCTACATTACGTTGCATTACTTCAATTTATTTAATGCATTACAGAATATTATGATACGTAACGTTATGCTACCTTTATATTACGTTACATCACACTGCACTACGTTACATTACATTGCATTATTTCATATTATTTATTGTATTACAGAATGTTATGATATGTAACGTTATGCTATCTTTATATTACGTTACATCTCATTGCACTACATTACATTACCTTGCATTACTTCATATTATTATTATATTACAGAACGTTATGATATGTAACATTATGCTAGCTTTATATTACGGTACATCACATTGCACTATGCTACATTACATTGCATTACTTCATATTATTTATTATATTACAGAATACTATGACATGTAACGTTATACTACATTTATATTACATTATATCTCATTGCACTATGTTACATTACGGTGCATTACTTCATATTATTTATTGTATTACAGAATGTTATGATATGTAACATTATGCTACTTTTATATTACGTAACATTACATTGCATTACTTCATATTATTTATTTTATATTACAAAAAGCAAAAAATAAAAAAATGCCTACCTTTGTGGGATTCGAACCTATAATTGTTGACTCTCAGAGCTTCGCGGAAATGCTGGACCGCCTCATTGATTTTCTTCAGTTCCAGTAAAGCCTGTCCTTTCAGCAACAATGCTTCGACATTTCTCCCGTCTAGAATATACGCCTGTTCCGCAAAAAAACATGATTTAGCTGCAGTAAAAATGGTGAACTAACCTGAACAGAATGTTAAGAACTGTTCCGCAGTGGACAAAGTTACTTTACCTACCGAAAAAACGAACAAATTCAACATAGAACTAATTATAAATTCAATAGAGTATACCTTCTGTGCAAAGTACACTGCCCTGGTCACTTTTTTCGTAGCAAAACAGTGCCAGGCCATGCACGCCCACGGCTCCGGCGAGTGCAACGTCAATGACATTAAACTGTTAGCTAAACTGTAAACAGAAAACATTCGCACAAATTACATCGGTAGAAAAGCTTTAAATACGGTAAATTTCTTTACACTAGCAAAACTGTGAAAGACTATGGCTTTAATGAAACGAAACTAGCAGGTAGATTGCTAAGTCACTTAAGCAGAATGCTAGAATTACAACAGACATCGGAATAGGACAGAATGACGTAATAAATCGCAACTGATTTGATGAGCCATTCGCAGCTTCAACGTAAAAACAGTCTGTACCTAGAAACACGTGGCTTAATCTTTATGACTACTGGACGGATCAACCGGGTAGCAACCCAGGATCGAATCTCCTTAGGTTTGGCATCGTTACATAATCGCGCCTCGGGCTTGCGGCATCATGTATCAGTGTGATACCGAAAAGATACGCACGATGCAGCCTCCCACCGGCCGTCAGTGGACGACACACAGAGGAGGAACGGACCTCGTACCGTATGAACCGGTACGCTGATCGTTCAGCTCATCAGAACCGTGATAATCAAATGCCGGGAAAGTGATGACCGTACGGCGGGGCAATAAGAACACACATTAGTTGCTGCTCCATAGCCCACAGGTTGCCGTCCTGCCACTCCAGTTGCCCGTAACACAGTTCTACAAATTCTTATACACCAGATCTACCATTTCTACAGCAACAGCAACAGCAAAAATTTCTTTGAAAAATAACAAGTCTTAGTGACAAATGATTCCACACAGTCTACATTATTTTCTTGAAATCTCACCATTCTAGTTCTTTGATCTTCTTTTCCTGAGCTAAAACAGCAGCTAGTAGGTCCATGTCGCGTAGCAACAACGGGTCAAGCGAATGAACTCGTTGTAAAACCACCAAGGCCTGTTTATACTGACCGCTAAGGTAATAAGCTTCACCGAGCGAACACAGAACATCTAGGTTATCTCTTAGGTGTGTCTGGAAAGCACATAGCACTTTCTTGAAGTTAAAACATGAAAAACATGAATATGTCTATTAGTCTAGTAACCTGCATTTACCTGGAATTTATTGTGTTTATTTGTCTAGAGTCAGTTTTTAGTTTTTAATTATCCACAAGTTTCTTCTCCAATGTTTGCGACAGGCGTAATGTCATTGACGACATCTGAGTTTAATATTTGACAGCTTCACTAGACTATACACAGAAGGTGCTAACTCGTGTTTACATACATTCTCATGTGTTATCATCATAAATATCCACAAATTTTCATTTTTTATACTGCATTTAGCAAGCTGCAGTCCAATCCACTGCAACACCCACTGCAGTTGAAGCACAAACCAGGCACTACTGCATGCATATACTGATCCAATCAACACCCACTGCAGTTGAAGCACAAACCAGGCACTACTGCATACAAATACTGCTCCAGTCAACAGCCACTGCAACACAAACTGCAGTTGAAGCACAAACCAGGCACTACTGCATACAAATACTGCTCCAGTCAACAGCCACTGCAACACCCACTGCAGTTGAAGCACAAACCAGGCACTACTGCATGCATATACTGGTCGAATCAACACCCACTGCAGTTGAAGCAGGGACCAGGCACTACTGCATGCATATACTGATCCAATCAACACCCACTGCAGTTGAAGCAGGGACCAGGCACTACTGCATGCATATACTGATCCAATCAACATCCACTGCACTTTAAGCACGGACCAGGCACTACTGCATGCATATACTGGTCGAATCAACACCCACTGCAGTTGAAGCAGGGACCAGGCACTACTGCATGCATATACTGATCCAATCAACACCCACTGCAGTTGAAGCAGGGACCAGGCACTACTGCATGCATATACTGATCCAATCAACATCCCCACTGCAGTTGAAGCACGGACCAGGCACTACTGCATGCATATACTGCCAATCAACACCACTGCAGTTGAAGCACGGACCAGGCACTACTGCATGCATATACTGGTCGAATCAACATCAACTGCAACACCCACTGCAGCTGAAGCACGGACCAGGCACTACTGCATGCCTATACTGGTCCAATCAACATCCACTGCAGTTGAAGCACGGACCAGGCACTACTGCATGCATATACTGGTCCAATCAACATCCACTGCAGTTGAAGCACGGACCAGGCACTACTGCATGCATATACTGGTCCAATCAACATCAACTGCAGTTGAAGCACGGACCAGGCACTACTGCATGCATATACTGGTCCAATCAACATCAACTGCAGCTGAAGCACGGACCAGGCACTACTGCATGCCTATACTGGTCCAATCAACATCAACTGCAGCTGAAGCACGGACCAGGCACTACTGCATGCCTATACTGGTCCAATCAACATCCACTGCAGTTGAAGCACGGACCAGGCACTACTGCATGCTATACTGGTCCAATCAACATCAACTGCAGTGAAGCACGGACCAGGCACTACTGCATGCTATACTGGTCCAATCAACATCTGGTGGGGGGTTGCACTGCAGTTGGGGGGTTGTTTTGGTTTTGGTTGGGGGTTGTGGTTGGGGGGTTGTGTCCAATCAACATCCACTGCAGTTGAAGCACGGACCAGGCACTACTGCATGCATATACTGGTCCAATCAACATCAACTGCACTTTAAGCACGGACCAGGTACTACTGCATGCCTATACTGATCCAATCAACATCCACTGCAGTTGAAGCACGGACCAGGCACTACTGCATGCATATACTGATCCAATCAACATCCACTGCAGTTGAAGCACGGACCAGGCACTACTGCCCACTGCAGTTGAAGCAGGACCAGGCACTACTGCATGCTATACTGTCCAATCAACATCCACTGCAGTTGAAGCATGGACCAGGCACTACTGCATGCATATACTGATCCAATCAACATCCACTGCAGTTGAAGCACGGACCAGGCACTACTGCGTGCATATACTGCTCCAATCAACACCCACTGCAGTTGAAGCACGGACCAGGCACTACTGCATGCATATACTGATCCAATCAACACCCACTGCAGTTGAAGCACGGACCAGGCACTACTGCATGCATATACTGATCCAATCAACACCCACTGCAGTTGAAGCACGGACCAGGCACTACTGCATGCATATACTGGTCCAATCAACATCCACTGCAGTTGAAGCACGGACCAGGCACTACTGCATGCATATACTGGTCCAATCAACATCCACTGCAGTTGAAGCATGGACCAGGCACTACTGCATGCCTATACTACCCACTGCAGTTGAAGCACAGACCAGGCACTACTGTATGCACATACTGGTCCAATCAACACCCACTGCAGTTGAAGCATGGACCAGGCACTACTGAATGCCTATACTGGTCTAATCAACATTCACTGCAACATCCACTGCAGTTGAAGCACGGACCAGGCACTACTGCATGCATATACTGGTCCAATCAACGTCAACTGCAGCTGAAGCACGGACCAGGCACTACTGCATGCCTATACTCCTTTCCCAAATATAAATTCTATAAAAACTACAAAAGTAATAGGATCCACTCTATAAATTCTATAAGAGTAATTGGAATCAATTTATAAGAATAATTTAGGAATCATTTGAGCTACTGCTTAATAAGTATTTAAACTAACGCATGAACAGATTACATTCAAGATAATATGATGTAAAGGGCTACTAACAGAACTTTATTAAGTGAAATTCTAATAGAACATCAACGCTAGAATTGTTCGTATCACAAAAATCTTACTCTGGTCATCAATTCTGCTGACAATCTATGCCTGCGAGTTCCGCAATTGAGAAACACATCAAATCAAAACATGGAACGATAAATTATTAACCTGTCACCGTCTAACAAAAAATCAATTTTATACCTTTGCATCCAACTGTTTAAAGGCAGTTATCGCCTGTTGGTATTCTCTAGACGCCAGGTGAGAATGAGCTCGTATCCATGACGACAACCTAACCGAATAAAATTACCGTATATACGTGTGTACAGGTTGACCTTATGTACAAGTCGATGTGCATTTTAAGACCAAAAATTGCATAATTTTCTATATTACCTGTGTACAAGTCGACCATGAAATATTAAGATCTTCCAGAGTACATGATGTCAACAATGGCCGAGTAATAAATCAATAGCCTACTATGTTATTGTGTAAGATATGTGCATGTACCCTGGGCCGAGTATATTATACCTACCTGAAGATATTATATGTATATGTATTCATGTTGAGGTCCGTCAATGCAATGCATGAAAATGGAGCCTGGCCTTTCATCATGCATAATTGTTTGCCCTTAACTCTAGGATATTGCGGTCAGGATCCGAAAGAAGCATATCGTAAGTATAAGTCGACCACAAAAATTTCACCTTAAAATCGCCGCCCAAAAATGAAACTTGTACATAAGTATATATTCTTTTTTATGATGATGATAGTGTATGAAACATAAGAATTTAATACAGTATGATGTAATAATTTTGACATCACTGTGTGCTTAATGTCATTATATTGTACTGAATGTGATAATAATAAAAATAAAAAAATTAAAAAAAAGAATAATAGCACAACAAGAAAAAAAAATCTTTATGTGTGAAGTGGAAGTGTTAAGACACTTTGTAACTGACAGCAATTAGCTCTCTCTCTCTCTCTCTCTCTCTCTCTCTCTCTCTCTCTCTCTCTCTCTCTCTCTCTCTCTCCCTCCTCCTCTCTCTCTCTTTCTCTCTCCCTCTCTCTCTCTCCCTCCCTCCCTCCTCTCTCCCTATCTCTTCCTCTCTCTCTCTCTCTCTCTCTCTCTCTCTCTCCTCCCCTTTCCTCCTCTTTCTAGTTCTCTCTTTTTTGTTGTTAGACATCTAAATAAGAACCTCCAACTCACAACATAGACAAAAGTTACATATTGCACTCAAGGAATCACCACATAGCTCCTCACTGTAAGTTCGTAAAAAGAAAAAGTTATGGTATACTCAGACAAACATAGAAAGAGCACGACGGCTTCATGCAGCATCTTCTGGTGAACAGTCTAAGAATCGACCAAGCACAATGTTGAACCTGTTTTTGCAAAAATCACTTTACCTATGCAAGCAATAATGCATCAGAAATTTTGAATATTACCAGTGAACACGTTAGTGATAATACTAACCATTCCATGGAGGCGATGTTACTGTACACTGGAGACATCATGGCAGCAACGTCGGTACCGACTACGCCAAGTGACATCAGAGAAACAGCCGCATCTAATGCCAACGGAAATTCCCTGAAATCACAGGATACAAATCTGATGAAAAAAACGAAACACAATCATGTACTAATTACGGATATAATGTTCCACATCCTCTTCCTCATTTTAAAGTGCTTGTTAACCCTTTCACCACATAGTTGCTTTTTAACTGGGAAAAAGGCAAGTGTACATGTTTACCTGTCTATTTACCTGAGTATTTCTTTGTAACCAGTAGCTGCCGAGCGTTCCATCCCGGCGTTCTGGTAAAGCTTTGAAAGAGTCAAGTTTATCTTTGCGCTTCTTTGCTTTGCAGGAATGCTCTCTAGCTGAAATAAGGTATCATGCACAAATAGAAAAGTTACTTCCTTCAAACGATCACTTGTTGGAAAGGTGATCATAGGCAACGCTATCAAAAAATATTGTCTGTCTATGATCACTTGTTTGAAAGTGATCATAGGCAACGCTAAAAAAAATCTGCCTGTCTGTGATCACTTGTTGGAAAGGTGATCATAGGCAACGCTATCAAAAAATATTGCCTGTCTGTGATCACTTGTTGGAAATTGATCATAGGCAACGCTACTATCAAAAAATATTGCCTGTCTATGATCACTTGTTGGAAAGTGAACATAGGCAACGCTATCAAAAAATATTGCCTGTCTGTGATCACTTGTCGGAAAGTGATCACAGGCAACGCTAAAAAAAAATCTGCCTGTCTGTGATCACTTGTTGGAAATTGATCATAGGCAACGCTATCAAAAAATATTGCCTGTCTATGATCACTTGTTGGAAAGTGAACATAGGCAACGCTATCAAAAAATATTGCCTGTCTGTGATCACTTGTCGGAAAGTGATCACAGGCAACGCTACAAAAAAAATCTGCCTGTCTATTTAACGTCGTTACGCGAGCCTCAACGGAACATTTTGTTTCGAGTCAAGTCTCGCAATTGCATTTCAAAAGTTCCATTTCATTCTCAAAACAAACTGCAATGGCAGAAAGCCTTCTTGACGTGCATACGCACACATGCTGATGTTCACTTCTTAAGCAACATACACAATAGGTTTAGTTCTTAACCAGAACACATCGAAAAGGCGTTACATAACACAGGCTACGGTAAAATCGAGTGCCTGTAAAAACTAATATGTTCAGAACCAATGAAGACTAATTACAAAAAATAATGTCATACTGTACTCATTATCTAGTTCATGTGAGGCTAAGTGATTAGTGCAAATTATATATGTTTACATAGTGTTTATGTGGATGCTAGCGGCACCTAGTTAACGTTCATGAAATCTTTTTAGTTTCAAACTTGTTTAGCTTCGCCATTCATTACAGCCAATTAGATGTCAGAAGCCGACTTAAGGTATAGTCACATGACTTTCATGACCTGTTTTTCCTGTTCATACTTACACGTATGCGATTAGCTTTTTCTTACTGCCGCAGTTCTGGTGAACTCACTAAATACTGTTTTGTTATCCAGAAAGCCATTTAATCACCAAATTGTAAGTTTTGTTAATTAATTTAGACCAAATTTATTTATCTTGTAAATTAACGCAATAATCTGCTATTTTTGCTGTATCAGATCACAAATCAATTAGCAACACGTCATATTTTTACTTAGCTGCTGAAATTTTTACCTGTTAATTATTTTTCTATAATTTACTTCTCTTTATTGTTGAATCGCTTCTTTATACTGAATAAATTAATTTCAGGTTTATCGCATCAGGTAATGCCGGAGTTGGATTTTTCTTTTGGACATTATACTTGGGCGCCTCCACAGTTTATATAAAAATCTAAGCAAGCCATGTAAATTGATGTCAAACATATTGGTCTATTGCTCCGTCAGCACTGTGACGTAAGCACGCTCAGCAGTATTCGGGACAACAGTTCACGCAGGACAACAACTGTCTAAGCTAAACTAAACTGAACTAAACTGAACTGAACTGAACTGAACTGAACTGAACTAAACTAAACTAAACTAAACTAAACTAAACTAAACTAAACTAAACTAAACTAAACTAAACTAAACTAAACTAAACTAAACTAAACTAAACTAAACTAAACTAAACTAAACTAAACTAAACTAAACTAAACTAAACTAAACTAAACTAAACTAAACTAAACTAAACTAAACTAAACTAAACTAAACTAAACTAAACTAAACTAAACTAAACTAAACTAAACTAAACTAAACTAAACTAAACTAAACTAACTAAACTAACTAAACTTACTCCAATCTAAACTAAACTAAACTAAACTAAACTATAAACTAAACTATAAACTAAACTATAAACTAAACTATAAACTAAACTAAACTAAACTAAACTAAACTAAACTAAACTAAACTAAACTAAACTAAACTAAACTAAACTAAACTAAACTAAACTAAACTAAACTAAACTAAACTAAACTAAACTAAACTAAACTAAACAGCATGACAGTCACAACTAATGCCTAATCACCAGATAATTTGATTGCTGTTTTTCATAAACACAAATTTGCAGAGCGGCAGCTACTTTTACACAAAATTAACACTTTAAGGGCCAAAATGCTTTTCAATTTAAACAGAATGTAGAGACGAAGTTTCAAAGCACTATAAAATACAGAGACATAAGTATAATAAAGAAACTAAGTCAGTTAGCCTTGTCTTACAATAAATGCACAACAAAAATATTAAGTCTCTTTTGTCTTTAAACATGCAGACATCATGCCTGCGATGTATTTTTCTTTATTAACTGATCAAGATTTATTAAGTTTTTATACTTTTCCATTTGTTAGGCTACGGAAATGGAATAAATTTGACTGTTCCATTGCATAAGTGACCTTATATTGAATGCCAGAGTCACACAAGTCCCAATGGCATCTTTTAACCACGATTATAACCAGAAAAATAGCATAAAATTAGCTAATATTACATTGATGTATAATATAGATTTTGACCACATTTGAATTAATTTTGACTGTGAAGATCTCATTGAGGTTTATAAAAACTGGCCAGAAAAGAAAACATTTTGTTTTGTCCTTATTTAAAGTTAATCAAATAGTTGTTTTAACCTAACTTGCAAAGCCATAACCTATACTAAACTGCGCATTTTCTGGATTGTAAAATGTTTCAATCAGCAACTCGTAGACGTAAACATTATGCATTTCTTCCTACAAATGAAACTAGACTATATATTACCACTAATTCACTTGCAATTTCAATAGACAATAATAAAATCTAGAACCAGGCCAATATTTCTCCCGCCAACTAATGAAAAGTTTAGCATTTTCCATAACAGTATTAGACGGAGCTGTAGCTAAATGTCCCGAAAGTACCTGCATCAAGTAAGCTCTGCAGGGGTGTGAAATATATTGCACGCTGATTGGGCAGTCAATGAAAATGATTGACATTACGTTAGACGTCATTGCTTGTTGCATAGTAAATTTTATGCAATAATTGTGCTTGCTTGTTTTAAGACGCTTATATAAAAGCAGACTCAATAATTGCTTGTGGTGTGTTCTAAAATACGTACTGTACGTGAATATGAAAGGGCGCATTGTCCTAGAAGAAAAAGAATTTCCCCAAGGCTACAGCCTATTGGTAAATATGTTCCTGCCAACATCTAAGTAAACGAGCTAACATCAATATGGCTACTTAAGAATGTTAATTTGTCGGCTTCATGTTAGGCCAGAACAGAGTAAGAAGCAAAGAAAAACTACTCACTACTGTAATAGCTTGCGTCGGCTGCTTCATTTTCACGTGGCACTTGTGCAGTTTGAACTTAACATCAACCTCTGACGTCATTTCCTTCAAAAATGTTGAAAATGCTATTTTACTACACCCAGAAGTAAACAAACTTCTATTAAAGATCCTTACTTTAGTAAGACTCGCATGAAAACTGTTTTTTTTTTCCGAAAGACAAACTTTCCAATAGAGTCACTACAGACAGATAATTTTTGCGGATCCACACCATATATGGTAAGTGATCAGTGATCAATAATTATAAAAAATAAAATAAATGAAAAGACAACATCATAACTATCTCAGTGTGAACCTGCCTTAATGTATTTCAATTTTGTAGTTTTCTCAGGTGGCTCCACCTTGCTGATAACTTTAGAGTTTATCTAATAGCATAGGTAAGTAGTTATGATGCTTTTTAGAAGCCTATATGAATGTAGTGTTCTGTACAAGATAGCGAAATTAAGCTTACAGTCAACCTCAGATATAAGGGACACTTCCGGACTGGAAAAAACCGTCCCTTATATCCGATGTCCCTTATAGCCGAAGTTGAGTCAGACCGAGGATGTATCTAAACCTGTACTTTTACCCATATTTTTATGGATTATTGCTACATATTCAGTGCAAACGGTATGTAGGAAGCTCCTTCAGTGATGTGAGATGCATGTGACCGTGGAAACCGAGCGAAAAATTGAGGTTAAAAATTGATCAATTTCGCATTGATCATAAAGTCCCTTATAGGCGAGGTAATTTACTCGGGTTTCTATTACGCGGAACCTGAAGTCCCTTATATCCGAGTACCTTATATACGAAGAATTTTATACGACAAAACGTTACGAAAAATTGGGTTAACGAGTTAACAGTAAAACACAAATAGCCTCTGACAAGGTAGTGAGCTTTGTTTGGGGGGGGGGGGGGAAAATACAGTAAAACACAACTAGCCTCTGACAAGGTAGTGAGGTTCGTTTGGGGAGGGGGGGGAATACAGTAAAACACAACTAGCCTCTGACAAGGTAGTGAGCTTCGTTTGGGGGGGGGGGGGGAGAATACAGTAAAACACAACTAGCCTCTGACAAGGTAGTGAGCTTCGTTTGGGGGGGGCTACAGTAAAACACAACTAGCCTCTGACAAGATAGTGAGCTTCGTTTGGAGGGGGGGGGAAAGAATACAGTAAAATACAACTAGCCTCTGACAAGGTAGTGAGCTTCGTTTGGGGGGGGGGAGAATACAGTAAAACACAACTAGCCTCTGACAAGGTAGTGAGCTTCGTTTGGTGGGAGATACAAGTGACTGAAACTTTGGATTTTTAAGCAAGTCATTTAATGCACGTTATGTGATAACTTCAATATTTCAAGAGTTTGTTGTTCCTTTGAGCAACACTAAACAACAGCAGCAACACTTACGGGTTTTGACATTTTGATCTTGTTCTTCATTATGGCTTTGTGTAACTGGAGTGCCTTGCGAAACACAGACTGAAAAGACAAGCGCAAATTAGACAGACAGACAGACTCAAAACCCTTATTGCAATTAGGCCGGAAACGATTACAAATACGATTATGATTAATCAACAGTAGCAATTATAATTGCACTAGTTATCAAATAAAATAAAAAATCATGGGCTTAGCTTTTTGAGATCACAGTTTTGACCATAGACATTTATTTTCTCCCATAAATGTCTATGTCTATGATCAAAAATATTTTAGAAAGAAGATTAATTAGCAGTGCTGATTAAGATGTAATTAATATTAGCATTGTAGTATGTTTTTATTTATTTTAGCAGTTACATTACTTTTTGTAAGAATGAACTACACTTACAGCAAACAGTTTACCCGTTAAAACCATAGTGTAAAATTTTGTAACGAAGCCATACTTGTCATGCTATAGATTTCACGGCAATTTATATTACTGATAGTAGATGTCAAGATCAAGCAGTCATATCTCTTACTCTACTAAAACATTTTACGGTGATGATAAGAAAACTCTGATGTCAAACATCAACGGTCACCTCAGCTTTGAGAAACTCCTCTTCTTCATACAAAGCTGTTCCATAGTAGACAAGGATTTGATACTTCACTCCACTGCCAAGTAAATCGGCACTATTTTCACTCACAGCAAGAACTAAACTTGCCTAGAAGATAGCAGAAATGGTAGCAGATTAAACACTAAGATAATAGAACAATCTACATAAACTTTCTTCTGAGCAAGAGAAGCAAGGGTATTTATATACCAACTGTGACTACGATGATAATGGTTAGGACTCAGTCAGGTGTGCAATTTGCAAAACTGTGAATACTTAATAATAAACTACATGAGGAAGCAGCCATAAAAATATCGGATTTAAAAAATTTTGAAAAATCTCAACCAGTTTCCGAGTCAGTGGAGGCAGGTTAAAAGAAAAGGGCTGGTACTACTGTATTTACTTTTTAAGCCTTCTCGGTCATTACATACTAACCAACGACACAACGCTTGAGTACAGTTCCTCATCATGCAAGCATTTAATTTGGTCAAACACACTCATGTCCACACTAAAATGGTGACGAAATTCAAAACAGCAAGCTCCAAAAGTTAAAGTTAGCACTTTCAAGATTAAAATGTTTTAAAACTTATAAAATAATAAACTACAACTAATTGCCGGCTAAACTAAAAGTTGAAAAATATTGACGGGAACAATTACTGAATGTCACCACCAGATGGCAAAAGTTCAGTATTTTCGTTGGTGACTAATTTTTGTAGTAACGACGAGCAAGCTCTTTAGCAAATTATAGAGTCTAGACAATTAAACCACAGTGTTTGTTAAATAAGTAAATTTTACCTTCAAATGTTGTGAAATGTACAAAAATATAACTTGTAAAGTACTGTAATTTGTATAATTTCGTCGTACAAATATATTTTAGAAATTTAGCTCACATTATTTAGCACCTCATTAGTTAATTCAGGGACGTCATGGAAAAACATTTAGTAGAGGAAAAGTTTTGTCTGAATTTCTTTTTTAATGTGGTTAGATGCGTAAAAAGACTATACATTGGGGATATAATTTAAAACTCTTTTAAGTGAGCACTTGTCTTAAAATGTTAATTTTTTGTAAATTTTCATTTTCAGCAGTTATAGTTATTCAGTGGACTAATCTACCTAACACGTTTAAAGCTTTAAATAGAAGATTACTTTTCTTCTTTCTTCTTCAATGTGTCATTCCATCTATTGTAGACATTGAGGAAAATATACATTTTTTATATTAAAATTTTGTCTATATTTAACGTTTATTGGAGGTGATTATTATTAAAATTATTATTATCATTATGAAAAATATTGCGTCTTTGTGAATGTTGTTGCTTAATTCTAACCCTAGTCATAACAGAAGAGAGGCAGTACAAAACAAATTATTACAGACATAATGCAAAGGAGGAATTTGTGACTAATAAGGCGAAGAAAAATTCTTACTGATTACTGCGTCCAGTCACTTCAAACTAAACATGTTTAGCCTGGCTGGCAAATGATTGCATAATAATTGTGGCAAAAGCAATTTGTGAAAGATTTCACTTTCACCTGCTGTATTACTCGTGGGTATATCGTGTAATGACCGTGTTGATCTTGAAGGACAATCTCTATGCAACCAACATGGTTAATTGAAATAAGACACTTCTGCAAAACCAGTGTCTCATCTTAAGGGATTATGTTTCATAATAACACAGATTCAATTGGTCCCAATGCACTACATTTAAGGCCCTGACACCTGCTCCCCGGCCCCCAGAATACTTGTGCAGTTTTGTCTTATGCAAAAAATGCTGCTTCTTTTTATACTAGCTTGCAAATACAATGCAGCCAAAACCAAATCCGTATGAGTTAATTCAGGCATAAAGTACGTGTACAAATAAAATGCTTTTGTGAGAAAAACCCATCAAGCAGCGACGGATACAGGTTTTAGAAAAAGGGTGGGAAAAGAGAAAAAGCAGCTAGGGGGTCTTGGTCATGGTGAGTAGTGAGTAAAAAAGACTTGTTGTGAACTGGTCGAATTTCGTCTCTTACTTAGTCTGAAAAAAATATTTCTTGATAATTTACTGAGATGCACGCTTAATACGTGAATAACCTTCATTAACAAGGGCGGATGCAGGCTTTAGAAAAGGGGTCGGCTCAACGAAAAACCAGCTAGGTGGTCTGGGGAACCGCCGAAAGCTTCCACCACCCCACCCCCGGCTGCCAATGCATTTTAGACCATTTTTCTTACTATTTCTTGAAGCAAATTCAATAGTTTAAAACTCATTATGTCACCTCAAACTTTTGACTCTTAATTACATAGCAATATACTAGTATACACACTAGTATAGCATATAATTGCGCACAGCGACATCTTTGCCAAAAATTTCAATTATTACTTAAAGGGCACCAATGTTTTCACACTGAAATCATTAATGCAGAACTTTTTACACGATATAAGCCATTAAAAGCTACCACTAGACGTTCTAAAGCTTATAATCCAGAGAAGATATTCACTTGGTGCAATGTAACTGCTACTATGAAAGGGTGGGCCAGGCCTCTTGGGCCCACCCTCTAAATCTGCCACTGTTAAGTACCATATGCCAAGGTTTAACATGGAAGACAAAGCAATTTATGCATAAAGTCTAACATACAAGACAAAAACAAGAGTCAGTTCATAGAATTTCACAGTTTTTATTATATAACAACATGAGATTTTATAAGGTATAAATTCAACCTACCAGTAAAGCAGCACTGTATGCACCATGACAGTTTGGAAAAAGAATAGAACATATATGCATGGTACTGGCACTACACACATTCACATGGTGCATCTATCACAAAAAAATAAGAATAGCTGCCCGAGTAAAAAATTCTGATTATCATTTTGCAATCGTCATTGTATGTAATAAGAACAATTACAGAAAGTGAAATCGCTATTAAATTTACAGTATAGCAAATATACTTAAATTCACTTAGACTTTATAACTTCATCCTCCTTTCGGGATTTCTATCTAACATGTGCAAAAATAACACTACAGTTAGAAAAACCATCAACAGCATTAATTACAATGATGTCTACACCTTGCATATTACCCGTAAATTCCTGTTTAAGTACGTCAGAGAAAAAAAGCATTCACACTTTACAAAATTCCTGAAGTGTTTTTACTTAAATTCTAAAAGGAGGCATCTTCAGTATCACCTATCTACAATGAGAATAAAAACTAACTCGAAAAAACCGACAAAAAGTGGCTTGTCAGCATCTTTATATAATGTGAATGAAAATAGCCACTATCAAAGAAAATAAATAATATCTGTAAAAAAACGAACGTATAAAAGGTATCGGAATAAGGTAGAAGAATTTTACAACAAAACAACAGTAACTAATGGGTCTATAATAGGCACTAGAGGATATTATAAAACTATCATTCATTTTCTATATATAATTCACTTTAATTCATTATACTAGCCTGATTGTCTTGTTGCATTTTGCACTTTACGTGTTTGCAATCATTGCGCATGTTATGCGACAGACAGACAGACAGACATCAGGAGTCTATAATGATTCAACATGATTGTCACTATTTTTATTTTCTACAGCTTTATACACATAAATGAATTTAGTTAGCACTGCATTTTTCTAAACATGCTAAAGTCAATTTTGTTCCAAGCTGGAGAAAACTAGTATTAAAAACAAACAAAAAGAAACACGTGTAAAAATATGTATAAAAATGTGATATTAAATCCTCTCACAGTTTCCTCTTAAACCAGTGTTGGGATAGTTCCTTGCTAATATAACTATTACAGTTAAGAGTCATGTTTTTGAAAAACATAACTTGATATAGCTGTCAAGAAAAGTAACTAGTTATAGTTCTTTTATAGTTATAGTTCTTTGCAGTTATAGTTCTTTTTCTACCATCCGAAAGATAACCTGGTCACAGGTACAGTTCCTTTTCTACCATCAGAAAAATAACTAGTTACAGTTAAAGTTGATTTAAAAAGGAACTCTATTATGACTATGAAGTTCACATGTCTGGTAAGGGTACTACATCATCAAAATTCACTCTAGAATGATGTTGCACTGCTCATTTGCACGGCCTGAACTACCGTGCAACAACAATCGACTGTAGAGTACTGGAAGAGGAGAATAATGGACAGAGTACAATTTTTATACGACGTGCAGTCATCAAACTTTTGGTCTGATGCTAGACAAATGTAACGATAAAATACCCGTATAACTACGTGATTAGTAGTTAACTTCTAAAAATTGTAACTAGATACAGTTAGAGTTCCACAATTTTGGACTATTTTTGGAACAAGTTACATTTGTAATGCGTTACTCTCATCACTGGTTAACAAGTATCTCTAAACATGAAAGAGCAGTCTTATAAATGCAGTATAAAGCTGGTTTCTCTTAATAAGCAGTACTAATTTCATCACAGATAGTGAAACAGGATATATGGCACAAAGTATATGGCACTATTATCAGAAATACAGGCCGATTTACCGAAACTGCCATTAGCTTAATAGAAATGATTAAAAGACAATAGTATATTGGCAAATCTAATAACAACGTGAAAACTTAAAAAAAAACTGATTTTCAAACATCTGTGTAAAAGCATCTTATAAGTTGTTGCAACAAATATAAATTTTTCACTACATTATATATACGTATGACATAAAGAAATAAAATATTTATTGCATACACAATTCCCTGTATAGAATAGAATGATAAGGTGTGACAGGAAGGTCACAGTTTCTCTTTACCCAGTTACTTGCTTGACTTGTTCCTAGATGGAGCCACTGGAGCAGGACAGCATCTTTTCTGACACTGACTGAGACAATTGACGATTAGTGCCGTCCAACCAGTTTGATGACTGAAATAATACATAGCATAAAATTTTAATTGCCTGGTGTATGATTTGATGGCTTAAAAACCTTTCATGGTTTGAAAGGTGGCACAGTTTTGCTTAGAATGTAGTGGATTCTACATCGTGGGCTGCCAGGCAACGTCCTGGGGTTGCAATCGATCAATTTAACAGATTACTTCTGGGAGTACTGCAGTTAATGTAAGGCCACATTCCCAGTCAATTGACCTGGGCTGAGCGGCCGAGAGGCCTAAATTTCGGACTGCAACCATGTGGTCTTGAGTTCGACTTTAGCATCTGCAATGCCAGGACATATACCCTACATGTTATTCAATGTTTGTGTGTTGCGTCGTTACCTGTAAGTGTTGAAAATTTTAATCAGCAGAAATCCTAATGAGCAGTTCGTGTTTTTAAATGCATCACAAGATGTAGAAATTGTTAAAATTAATGCTAGATTGGTCCACAAAATATTTGAAGACTCCAAGCCTGACTGACTGACTAACTGTAATACATTTAATATTAAGTTTATAATATATGTGTATGTTGCTCTGTCGTATGCATTTTTTGTGTATGAATTATTATACCACTTATATGTGGTTTCTTTATTCAGATGTAGAATGTTTTTAAGTCGTTTTTCTTTGTCTCTCGTAATTCGCTTTGCTCAATGGTTCAGTGAATAAATATTATTAATTGTAAGTCGCTAAAAAGCCGTTAGTGCTAATGCTGTTTGTTACAATGAGTGACGATAAATAAATCTTGTCTTTGTTTTCTATCGGCTGCATGGCAAAGCAAATACAGGATGTTTTGGTAACAGAAATGCAATACAAATTGCAATATTATTATTATTATTATTATTATTATTATTATTAGTAGTAGTAGTAGTAGTGGTGGTGGTGGTGGTGGTGGTGGTGGTGGTGGTCGTAGTAGTAGTAGTAGTAGTAGTAGCAGTAGTAGTAGTAGTAGTAGTAGTAGTAGTAGTAGTAGTAGTAGTAGTAGTAGTAGGTAGTAGTAGTAGTAGTAGTAGTAGTAGTAGTAGTAGTAGTAGTAGTAGTAGTAGTAGTAGTAGTAGTAGTAGTAGTAGTAGCATTGCGCATGCGTGAATATTATTATTAATATTATTAGTACTATTACTACAAAATAATATTTTTTTAAATATCCTCGAGTTTTTGCTTTTCGAAAATGTAAACACCAGTTGACTGGTAGGTAAGCAAAAATCAGTTTAACAAAGTGATATTGCGGTCCAACATTGTTATGTAACAATGACTTCAACCGTTTTATTGATGGAACGTGCACACAGTAACAAACTTCACTTGAAATCACCTGATTAAGTAGATTACTAGAAATTGCTCTAATTTTAAAACAAAATTCAAATTCAATTCAATTCAAAAAGTTTATTTATCTATAATATAATATTTATAGCGCAAATACCACAAATTGTGTCAAGTGTGTAGAGATGGGGTGGCGAAAGACCAGGAGGTCATCGAGTCAGCCACCCCTATATAACTTAGGAATATTATAAAGCACGGCAGACCACATGGTTAAGTGAATAAATACGTGGTTAGGTCTTAAGTGTAGCAAATAAACAAAATGCAAAGCAGTTATATTATAATTATACCAATGAAAAAAGCAAGCAAATAATGCAGTTAAAAATTAAAACAACAACTGAACAAGTCATGAACGCAACAACAAAAAAGCAAGCAATGTGGTTAAATTATAAATGCAGCGAGTGAACTAAAATGCAGCAAATGAACGAAAATGTAGTTAAATCATTAATGCATAACAAAAAAACAAAAGGAAAAAAATTTGTGCAGTAAGTCTTGTGCAAAAGAAACAACACAAATATAAGAAAAATATCGAGGACGTACCTTGCTCCTAAACCCTTGCCATTATCGCCGTGAAAATATTCATAAAACAGAATCAGATCTTTCCAGTGTGGGTCCTTGGCGTACTTTTCACTGCCACCTAAAATCACAACGTTTTATTAAGTTAAAAGACTGGATACAAACCTCCAAAGTAAACACTTTGTTTTGCTGTTGTTCCTGTTTGTGCTGCTTTCCTTCCTGCATTCTAAAGTCTTTCCGTTCACATATCACAAATCTCTCTACACTGTAGTGAATTCATATTATAAATTTTTGATGGACCTTAATGCGAAAGATTGAAAGGAAGACCAGACGATTGTTTAGACTTAATCCAATTTTAGTTTACTGTTCAAAATATACATTTTCTTGTCTGTAAAAGTTAACAATTGTTCCTTATATTTGAATAATTACCGTGGAAAGTTAATTTATGGTAACCGAACACAGCTATTGCTTACGTCACAAACCAACCACATTGTGTGGAATGGTAGGCTTCTTTCCTGTGCATTAAGTACGTTTGGGTAAGCAAAGTTTGCATTAGGATGCTGATGTGATTTCACGAAAATGAGCTCTACGTCACACTGATGTCAGAGACGAACGCTGCAGTTCATTATCATGCTTATCATGGTACAGCGCCTAATTGTTGGCCACGCGAATGTGATGAAAGGTGCCATTGCCAGGCTTAATGGGTTCACTGAGCCGCGCATGGCCTTGAAAGTTTAACAAGATTTAACTATCCGAGGTAATTATTACTTAATCTAGACTTTGATTAAAAAATGGTTGTTTTCAATATTTTAGAGCATACTTCATTCTGTTTGGTCGTCCGGTTTCCCTTAAGCTTTTGTTATCAGTCTGAAATACAACTTATAAACGGGGCACAAAAAATCAAAGGAAGAGCACAGCAAGTTGCCCCGCCCAAAATTTTCACCCTAGATGCTTTGGGTGTACATTAGACTAAGTATGCCAATTCACTCTAGAACAAAAGATAATAAAATACTTAAACAGTGGCGGATTTAGGGGGTGGGCCCAAGGGGCTTGTACCCACCCTTTCATAGTAGCAGTTACAGCACACCGAGTGAATATTTTCTCTGGATTATAAGCTATGGAACGTTTAATGGTAGCTTTTAATGACTTATATTGAGTAAAAGGTTCTACATTAATGATTTTAGTGTGAAAACGTTTGTGCCCTTTAAGTGATAATTGAAGTTTTTGGCAAAGATATCGTACTGTGCGCAGTATAAATGCAAGTTGCTCTGCAATCGGTACAGCGGTATAATAAAACAAGTGGGAATCGACTGATCAAGTTGTAAAAATCACATAGCGCAAGCGTTCTACTTTTCAAAACACATGAATGTTATGTACATCAAGTACACTGTATACTGGTGTGTAATTAACAGCCAAAAGTTTGAGGTGACATAATGAGTTTTAAACTTTTAAATTTGCTTGAAGAAATAGTAAGAAAAATGGTCTAAAATGCAGTAAAATGCATTGGCAGCCGGGGGTGGGGGTGGGGGTGGTGGAAGCTTTCAGCGCTTCCCCAGACCACCTAGCTGGTTTTTCGTTGAGCCCACCCCTTTTCTAAAGCCTGCATCCGCCCTTGTTAATGAAGCTTATTCAGGTACTAAGCGTGCATCTAAGTAAATTATCAAGAAAATTTGTTTTCAGACTAAGTAACAGACGAAATTCGACCAGTTCACAACAAGTCTCTTTTACTCCCTACTCACCATGACAAGGCCGGTATCCATTCTTGTCAGGAATGAACAGGTTGCTCAAACGACAGTTGATTTCCTCCGCTACATCATTGAGTCGCATCATTTTTCCGGACCCGGTCGGACATTCCACCTTCAGCGCATCCGAGTAGTAGTAATCGTACCTTTTCAGACATTCAATCAGCAGGTAGTTCACTGAAACAAATGGAGTAAAAACAAGTGAACATCTCAAATGCATTTACGTACGACTGTTATACAATGCAGGATGCTGCAAGTTGGAATCCAGCATTCAGTGGCAGGGCGACTTAATGTTGATCTTTGTGAGAGGACCAGAACCTAGCTAATTCACATGGCTAACCTCGTTCCGTATGACACTGATTTGGCATAAGTATTTTAGCCCTATTCAACTGGAACTTGCTAAGTCCTAAATAAACAGTCAGAATTAGTAAGGCGAATCAAGTCGCCCAGATTGAGTATTGAACTCGGCAACCACAAAACGTTCACCGATCGTCTTGACACTGCTCAAGTTTGATCGCAAAATCAGATTCTGCTGATTCCTTCTCACCATCAGAAAAGTAACTAGATACAGTTACAGTTCCTTCTCCACCATCACAAAAGTAACTAGTAACAATTACAGTTCCTTCCCCACCATTCGAAAAGTAACTAGATACAGTTACAGTTCCTTCTCCACTATCAGAAAAATACCTAGTAACAATTACAGTTCCTTCTCCACCATCACAAAAGTAACTAGATACAGTTACAGTTCCTTCCCCACCATTCGAAAAGTAACTAGATACAGTTACAGTTCCTTCTCCACCATCACAAAAGTAACTAGTAACAATTACAGTTCCTTCCCCACCATTCGAAAAGTAACTAGTTACAGTTACAGTTCCTTCTCCACCATCACAAAAGTAACTAGATACAGTTACAGTTCCATCCCCACCATTCGAAAAGTAACTAGATACAGTTACAGTTCCTTCTCCACCATCACAAAAGTAACTAGATACAGTTACAGTTCCTTCTAAACCATCACAAAAGTAATTAGTAACAATTACAGTTCCTTCTCCAACATTCGAAAAGTAACTAGTTACATTTACAGTTCCTTCCCCACCATTCGAAAAGTAACTAGATACAGTTACAGTTCCTTCTCCACCATCACAAAAGTAACTAGTAACAATTACAGTTCCTTCTCCACTATCAGAAAAATAACTAGTTACAGTTACATTTCCTTCCCCACCATTCGAAAAGTAACTAGATACAGTTACAGTTCCTTCTCCACCATCAGAAAAGTAACTAGTAACAATTACAGTTCCGTCTCCACTATCAGAAAAGTAACTAGTTACAGTTACAGTTTCTTCTCCACTCAGAAAAATAACTAGTTACAGTTTAATTCCTTCTCCACCATCACAAAAATAACTAGTAACAGTTACAGTTCGTTTTCGACCATCAGAAATGTAACTAGTTACACAACAATTGACTCTACAGTACTGAAGGAATAGTATAATGCACACAGTGCAACAGTAAGCCATTAATAAATTTTTGGCTTAATCCTACACAAACGTAACGGTAAAAGTAACTGTTATTTCCGTTACAAGTTGCAATGAAAAGTAACTAGTTACAGTTAGCTTCTAAAAAATTGCAACTCGTTACAGTTACAGTTCCACAATTTCGGAACTACTTTTTGGAACTAGTTACATTTGTAACGTGCTGCTTCCATCATTGCCTCAGTGCGGCTGAATACGCGCATAAAAGTGTTTTTCATAAAGTTTGCAAAATACATGAAAAATTAACTTTAGCACATGTAAGAAATAATGCATTGAAACTAGAATTAGTTGTATATTTTGTATTCATACTACCAACACAGGAAAAGGTAATTAAACCTGCTGTGTTAATTGCCAGACAGCCTAATTACTTTGATGCAAAATACAGTACAGTGTTCCCTCGCTACTTCGCGGTTCGTTTATCGCGGACTCGCTGTTTCGCGGTTTTTGCGGTACTTTGTCTAAGGTATTTTTGAGCATGTGTAGTACATATTGTACAATAATGTATAGATTTGATGAATTTTGCAAAAATCACAAAATGTATATAAATATATTAAAAATATTAATTCTAACATTAAAAGAATATTATAAATCATAAAGCATTACCATTTACAGTAAACAGTGTATTTGGCAGATGAATACACCAAAAACGAAATGTAGTACTTGTGCCCGCCTGAGATACTACTTACCGACGTGAGATTGTACACAATTACGAACATTTAAGTAAAGTTTTTTAAATGGTACATGTACAGTATGAGAAAAATTATTAAGGGAATGGGAAAGGGTTATGTATAAGGTGGGGAGGGTTTATAAAGACTTAAAATAATGTATAACTACTAAAATAAGTATAGCATAGGTACTTCGCGGAAATTCACTTATCGCGGGTGGGCCTGGAATGGAACACCCGCGATAAGTGAGGGAACACTGTAAACAAAGTGACGGCCTGCCAACTAGCGGTCAGCTGGCGAAATAACGGACTGTGTCCGCAGTATGCAGGACTATAAACGGACCAGATTTTGCCCAAATTTTCCAAATTTCTGTCAAAGCGAGGTCTGGCGAACCGAGATATGAGTGTATAACTGATTTTTTCTTCTATTTTTAAACAAATTCATTTTAAATTGCTTAATCTTTCGATAAATTTATCATTGGGCCATACTTAATCCACATAGATACACAGGGTCTTAACTGGGGTTAATTAAGTGGGGTTGCATCACTTGAACACATTAGATACACAGGGTCTTAACTGGGGTTAACTAAGTGGGGTTGCATCACTTGAACACATTAGATACACAGGGTCTTAACTGGGGTTAACTAAGTGGGGTTGCATCACTTGAACACATTAGATACACAGGGTCTTAACTGGGGTTAACTAAGTGGGGTTGCATCACTTGAACACATTAGATACACAGGGTCTTAACTGGGGTTAACTAAGTGGGGTTGCATCACTTGAACACATTAGATACACAGGGTCTTAACTGGGGTTAACTAAGTGGGGTTGCATCACTTGAACACATTAGATACACAGGGTCTTAACTGGGGTTAACTAAGTGGGGTTGCATCACTTGAACACATTAGATACACAGGGTCTTAACTGGGGTTAACTAAGTGGGGTTGCATCACTTGAACACATGGGCTTGACTTGATTTCCAATTCGTCTTACAATCAAACAGCCAGAACTCACAGCGATCGTAAATCAATGACTGTACGTAGCATACGATACCCGTATGCAATACATTGTATATTATTGACATACTCATTACATTTGTTATTCTATAATTTGTTCATGCTGTTTTGATGATGATTTTATTCAGCATGTTTTATTACAAGTTCATTGTTTTCCTAGGTGACAGAAACGTTTCCATTTCATCACGGGATACTGGATGGCGCTCTTGGTTGCGTATGTAAAAAAGTTACCGATACCTCAGTGCTGTGCCGCAAACTAGTTAAGTCATCGTGTTGGAGCCAGTTGTGTCACAAGCTGAATGCCGTCTCGCATTCGACAGACTGCAACTCCATCTGGCGGTTTCTTTCGCCAGACGGTCTCGCGTCACTGTTGCGCATTATCGATATCGATATCGATCGTCACGCTCTGGTGAACGATTTTGCCGCCATGGAACTGAACACTCGCGATAAGCGTGGGAACACTGTATTATTAAGACCAAAATACAGAAGACTTACTACAGAGCCAGATGGGTCCCCTCCAGTTGCTGTTTCCACCAAACAGGTAAGAGTTTGATTCACCTGGGACGTAGTCGACTCTGTGCTCGCCTTGGCAATGCAGAACGTACGGATGGTCTTTGTGAAACTAGAAACAAAACAGAAAGCTTTAGTAGCTGTTGCAGAATCAAGTAATCATCATATCGCCAACGCAAGTCTAGTATGCAGAATGGCAGTATGTAAGTGATACAAGATTTCAGGACGAATTTTTTAAGCTTTTTGTAAGTTGAGAGTTTTCTTGTGCTTTAAGCTTTACTGATCATGCTAAACAAAACATAAATAGTAGGTTACTATAACTAGTAGTAGTAGCTCATTTTATTTAATTAAAGTGTTATACATTTACGAATTACACATACAATATGTTATTACTTATGCTAAACTTAAAAATGAAAATAAATATTTCAAAATTTGATGCCTTATGCAACTGTCTAGTTTGCCTAGTGGGAGAAACGACCCTGCTCGTTTTGAAAATGGGGGCAAAAGTTTACCGTCAGTTTGTGTCTCAAGTAATCCTGCTAGCTCTTGTAGCATCATCTTACGGTATATATATATAAATCTTTATTGCAAAAATTATACACTAGTACAGAGTAAAACATATTACATCTCTACATAAAATCAGTGTATAACCAGTCAGTGACAGACTGATGTGTGCAATTGTGTCAGTTAGTCTAAATTAAAAATCATAGGAACAAAAACATTAAAATACTATATTACATATCTACAAATTTGTCTACATGATGACGTGATTGTGACTTATGAAACATGGTGAAATTTAATATTTTTTGATAGTTTTTGCTACTTTTTTGCCATGTAAGTTTCCGTACGAGTTGTATATTTTTGTAGTATAGACACTTATTACGATGAATTTATGAGTCTAGAATGAGTTTAATTTCCATTGCCTGTAATAATTAGTCTAATATCTGCTATGCGTGAGTGAGAACATAATCTATATGTGCTCAATCATTGACAATTCACAATCAGCCACATGTTGCACGTCGTGCAAAAAAAAACACGAACATGAAAACTGTCAGAAGAAATGAAGACGGGTTTTTTGGTGCAACTGGCGTCAATATAACTATAGCAATAACTCCTGGTTACTCCTGACATTGTTAAGCTTATAAATGTTCGTAACCTTTGATACGGATCGGATTCCGTACGGTGACAGGAACTCTTCCTCATCGAGCACGTATCTCAGGACGCGAATCAACTGCTCACGTTGCGGAATGGCGAGCAAACCGCGATGTTCATTTGACTCGGTCACCAGCAATGATATCTGACAATATGAAGAAAAAATCTGATTTTATTTCATAATAAATTTAAGTAGATAGTAGTAATAGATAAAAGTTACTGTTCGGTTGCCGTTAATTAACTTTCTAAGCTAATTATTCAAATAGAAGAAACATTTGTTAACTTTTATAGGCAAGAAAATGCACATTCTGGACAGTTAAATTAACATGAGATCGAGTCTACGCAATCATCCGGTTTTCCTTTAAACAGCAAAAACCAGAAGTAAACAGCAAAAACCAGAAGAAGAAGAAGAACAATTGAATCTGTTAACATTGTCATAAAAGTACAAAGAAATCAGACTGTTGATGGAACCACAACAAATACAATTCATCCTGTCAAGGATTTTTGTTTGTTAAATTTAACATAGCGTTTTACAGTTACAAGTGGCGACATCTGGCTTCAATATTTGCATCCTAGTCAATTTCCGGTCATTCAAGTTTCAATGTGTTCAAGTGATGACGTGTTTCTGTGCAACTCACGATTTAATGCCAACGATGTATGTAAATTTTATTTAGTTATTTACTGTAAGTCTCTCGTTAATTTCACTTAATCGTAATCGATCTTTTGATAGAAATGAATTAGTTTATTAAAGGAATTTATATATCTTGTTTCAGATAAAATGTATAATTTTGGGTAATGGCGTCTCAGTGTCAGATATGAAGTAAATGACTAAGGGGCACGTGACGTGAAGATGGTATACAAACAATAAACTGTTATGCTAAGCAAAAAATGATGACTTTATTTGTCACCGTAAAACCCAAACACACCCTCTTAGCCAGATCCTTCCTGTTTTCTATAAACCAGAGCGTCCGCTTCAAGAATCCTTTCAGCTTGCTCGTTCGATGCTCCTCGAGAACGAGAACCGAAAACAACGGAACAAGACCGACCATCGAGCGAATGCGGAGGGGGAGCGATTTGTCTCCCACGCGGAGGTGATCATAATAGAAGCCATCCTCTTCATTATACAGTCCTATAATGGACAATGAAGCCATACAGAAATGTGATGTAAGAAAATACACACAAATTTGACAAACAAGCACGCAAGAAATATGGTGTAAATTTTATATAGGCTCTAAATGGCTGTATAGACCCTATCTATGAAGTCAATTTAGCTAATAATTCACATCAAATAGGTAAGATGAAATCAGCTTGCAAACCAAAACCGTCCATGAGTCGGCATAGTTAAAACTACGTTATGACGCTTCAAAGTAGAAAGCCCCAAACATTTGGTCTAATGTCAATTTCTTGTCTTTTATAAAAACAAATGCTAAATATATGAGATTTTTATATTCTAATATCAAATTATCAAGAAAATGTTCAAAAAATACTAAAAATTTAATTTTATAACCCTATCCCCATTGCTCTGTCTAGAAACTAGAACTGCAATTGTAAAAAACTGTTATTTTCAAACTCCGATACTAGCTCCTGAAAGCAGTCACTTTGCTTCGGGTTTTTTCTGTTGACAAGCTCAGGAAGAGCCATCTACTGGATTTAAACATAACTTTAATGTGCTCTTGCAAAATCCATAGCAACCAACATTCGTACAATTGCTAAGTGTTTTGTAGAAACTCGACAAAAAACAATAGCTAACTTTAACAGAGATTTTCTCAAGATTATGTTCTTCAGCCTGCACCTCAACTTCAATGTGGATTATCTCAGCTTCTAAATAACACAGAGCAATGAACTTGGTATCAAAATGATCCTCATGAAATGAAGATTCAGGATGCGTGAATAAATAGAAAAACTTAATTGCGGACTTATGGACGATTTTGCTAAGCTGGCACACGTACAATAAATCTTTTTCGATACCACACTTGCAAAATGCTTAAGAATAGATCTAAAAAATTCCAGCAAAGTGAGAGGATCGAACGAGAATGAAACGTTTTCAAAGATGTCAGCCACTAATCGGATAATTGAATCAACTGGGTACAGTTGTCTCTAAGACTGTTTTTATTTTCAAATGCATTAATTTAATTTAATTCTTAACGACAAATGAGAAACTTGAATATAGAACAAGCTCTTAATTTTGGAATAAGATTTCCGTTTAGCTGCACAGCAAAGCTTTAATTCAAAATACGCATGTCCAACAAAATTATGAACTGTACATTTCTACTAAACTACACTTATATCTCGGTTTTCCGGACAAAAGTGATGACACGTTGGTCTATATTGACCGATACTAAGCTAATACAGTAGCCGCCGTGTACTAGACTCATGGTGGTGTAGAATCAATCATCTAATTGTCTCAAAAATGTCTAATCCTGTACAAAAGTCGGCAATTGACTCAAATAACTCCGCATAATTGTTTCGAAACCACTTAAGCACGCTGACATACAAGCTACACACGTGTCGATACACGGTGCTTGGTTTCACCAATGTAATGATGTAAACAAACAGATGGCCCGCCAACTAGGCGTTGTCCTAGTCATAATTGTCGCAACTAGTGACCAGCTGGCAGTGACTGTGTCCGTAGTATGCGCGACTTTTAACGGTCCAGATTTTGTCTGATTATTCAATTATTCGTAGAAGCGATGTCCGGCAAATCGAGGCATGAGTGTATCTATAGCGTTTCACAAATTACTACAATGTAAAAAAATAATGCAGTTAATCCAAGAGCAAGAAAACCTGAACACAAATCTCTGCAAATAACATTCCAGGAACTCATTTATTAAAGCATCTGGTTAACAGCATCTGTCAACATAGCACAATCTATTATCTTCCTACCATTTCCACTAACACATCCTTCTACCCTTCCTGTGTGATCTAACCTTTCTCCCAGTTCTTTTTTTTGTTCACTCATCCATTCTTTTTTTATCGGGTTCACGTGACAGTGGGCTTATACAAGCCTTTGCTTCTCTAGCCCAATGCAGTACAATTATTCTTTTATGATTACGATAGTGTATGAAACGTAACAATTTAATACAGTATGACATAATAATTTTGATGTCACTGTGTGCTTAATGTCATTATATTGTACAGAATGTGATAATAATAAAACTAAAAAAAAGGCACACCTTGTCCAAGGCCGGTCTGATTAATGGCGTCGCAAATGGAAACGAAGTGCTCGAAGAACTTGCTGGCCGTGTCCTCATAAACGGGATCATATTCGGACAACTCCAAAGCAATGTCTAACATGATGACACAGTAGAATGCCATCCAGGCTGTACCATCAGCCTGTAAGCACAGAAGCAACGATAAAACATACTGGTAATGCAAACAACAAACTCACATTCGGGCAAATGTTGCCCATGATGCAACATAATGTTAATGCTGCAGCAGAAGAAGTGCAACATCAAATTATTAATTACTCTTATGTTTGATCCTTTTCATGGAATAGTCAGTTATGCGAGCCATTAAATTAAACATAATTTCAGTAATGCATTAACCCTTTCACTACGTAGTTGCTTTTTAACAGTGCCACATTGACTTTGCGCATTTGACAATAACTTCTTGTGGTGTGTTACTAAAACAGAATTTTGTAAATAAACGAATGTATTAATTTTATTTCTACACATGCACACACATACGAGCACACATACATGCACTCACACGCACACACACACATGTGGACACCTTCATAAATAGGCATGTACTTGTATTTAGAAATCAGTTTTCACAAGAGTCATATTACTAATCCATAAAATGCAATTATTTTATAAGAATGCAGAAAAAGGGACTGAACATGTTTCACCAACTATCAACAAGCAATTTTGCATAAGAACATACCATACGACATGTACGATCATGTAGCACTCACAACTTTTGCAAATTAACTTTAGCCAGATGACAGACATGTGAAACTGCCAACAACTCAATCAAACAAAGCTGTCATATTAAATGACATTGCAATTATAAATACAGTGAGTCCTCGCTTAACGACTTCCCGTTTAGCGATATTTCATTTTAACAGCTCTGGACATTTGACACCTTTTTCACTTAACGACACACTGTTTCATTTTAACGACGATTTTTTACTTTGCTCTAAGCCAATTTTTATTTTATCAACAACTTTTATACCTATTTTGATGCATTAAAACATGTTGCGTTATTCTGTTTTAAAAAAGTGCTAGTAACGTAACACAATTATTATATAAGTACATACAATTTTGCTTGCCGACTGACCACTAAATGCTAACCTTGACCACTAAATGTTAGCCGTTTGTATCAAGCGAGACACCTGTGGGCAAACTTTATGCAAGGAATTTTGCCTGCAACCTGTTGCTATAGTAACCAGACTAGATAAAATCCCCGAGGACGCCCAGCGCTTGGCTTTGGTTCAGCTGCTGCAGTGACAGCAGTATTTATTGTTTAACCGCTGCCTACACTTAAATGTTAACAAAAGAGAAACCTCTAGCTAGGTAAGTTAGACATATAGGTAGTTTCAAGCAAACAGAAAGAAATTAATCAGTGGAAACAAAAAAATTCATAAAAAAATTAATTTATATGATTTAAGCAGCATTGATTTGTGCCTCTCAGCTCTTTTACATTACTTTCTATGAAAGTCTTCGCTTCGTTTAACGATGCTTCGCTTAAATTCGCATTTTGCTGGAACGCATTAGCGTCGTTAAACAAGCACTTACTGTACTACTGTTTGACAAACGACAATCGGAATGCCGTAAACAAACTAAAAACAATGGCGGCGGGTTTAAGAAATTTTACCCAGAAAGTGCTCAAACGAGTCTAGTGCCTCACCTGCTCTAATTCGCCTCCCATTGGCAATGGCTTTGATCTATCAAAAACACCAATGTTATCCAGTCCCAGAAAACCTCCGGAGAAAATGTTTTTCCCCGACGGATCTTTGCGATTGACCCACCTACGTAAGAAAAAGACAGGCATAAATCGAAAGATCGTATGCCTTAAATTAAGTTCGTCTGCTAAACATTTTTTTGCTGTACATTGTTATCGTTAGGGGTGAGCATTCTCTACCAGAAAGCGAATTTGAATCGAACCGAATTTGTGACTTTCGAATTCGAATCGAACCGAACTTCAGTGTTTCGAATTCAAACCAAATTTGAACTGAGATCGAAAGATTTTCGAACAAGTTTTCGAACCACCAGCAAAAATTAGTCTTACAAAGATCATGCATATCACTAGGTTTTGTTCTGCTATAAAACGACTAGTAATTTCTTTAAAATTGTGCACAGAAATCACAGCTAAATTATGCTAATTGCATGATGTTTCAATCGTTTTAGTGATCAAGAACATGTGTGATTGAAGTGCTGAATTATTCGAACTTATAGTTTTGGATTCGAATTGAGTTCGAACTAAAAAAACTCGTTCGAATCGAATTCGAGCGTTCGATTCTCACCCCTAGTTATCGTGCAAAAACTACTAAAAACAGTCTGTACCTATCTTTGCTGTTTTATTTGTTTAGAAATGGTAAACACCTTTCTTATGCTTATTTCCAACATTGTACCGTTTATTACTGCCTATTACTTAGAGAATGTTAGATGCTAGAATTGAACCCACAACCACCTGGGCATCGAGAAAGCAGGCTACACAGAGGAAATCAATAAGCTGTCTCAGTGAATGATTGGTTAGACCTCAGGTAAAAGGCAGAGGCGAATTTCGAAAAAAGTTATGAAAAAATACAATTATTTACCATGTTCACAACAGGTACTGCACCATAAACAAAGAAAGGACAGCTTATTTATTACATATAGAAACAGTCCTGAAAAAATACCACATCAATAACGTGAATATAATAGATAAAAAATCACCAGGTGAAGTTAATCAACAACTTCTGAAAGCAACGAGCCAGGAATTTATCGTCGCGGTTACCACGTGGACCCGACTGCTTGTACACCTTGTAAACGGCCCAAGCGTGAACAGGCGGGTTCACGTCGCCAAGAGCAAACTCGTAAGCAGGTATCTAGAAAGTAAAACATGCAATGTTTCAATTTTTGAATTAGCAAATATTTTTTTGCAGTGTTCTTACACTCAAAGAATAGTGATGCAAAAAAACACGAAAGTAGCCAATCAAATATTTTGATTCTTTTGTAAGTAGCCAATCAAATATTTGGTTCTTAAGTAGCCAATCAAATATTTTGGCTCTTTTGTAAGTAGCCAATCAAATATTTTAGTTCTTTTGTAAGTAGCCAATCAAATATTTTGGTTCTTTTCTAAGTAGGCAATCAAATATTTTGGTTCTTTTGTAAGTAGCCAATCAAATATTTTGGTTCTCTTGTAAGTAGTCAATCAAATATTTTGGCTCTTTTGTAAGTAGCCAATCAAATATTTTAGTTCTTTTGTAAGTAGGTAATCAAATTCAAATTTTTTGCTTCTTTTGTAAGTAGCCAATCAAATATTATGGTTCCTTTGTAAGTAGCCAATCAAATATTTTGGTTCTTTTGTAAGTAGCCAATCAAATATTATGGTTCTTTTGTAAGTAGCCAGTCAAATAGTTTGGCTCTTTTGAAAGTAGCCAATCAAATATTATGGTTCTTTTGTAAGTAGCCCATTAAATATTTTAGTTTTTTTTTTGTAAGTAGAAATTTAGACCGACGGATTAAAAGGAGAAGCTGCGTAACTGTACCTCTTATTAACATTTTTTGTAAAAGGACATTAAAGATGTACAAATGCATTAAAAAAACTAATAACAAAATTCTCTCATCACTGCTGAATGGTCATTCAAGTATAACAACACAAGGAGCAAATAGAATTTATTGTGAAAGTAAAGAAATAAATTTAAATTATAATGCAGAAGAAAAACTAAGTTATGAAATCTTCTGGTCTTATCAATGTGAATTAATTACTGAAGGTTTCACTCGAAACGAACTGAATAAGACGCTTTTATATTTACTAACTAACTAATTCAAAATTGTGTATATTCTATTATTTTTTTGTATATATTTCTATTATTACTAATTAACTATATCCATCTCTGTATTGTGTATTGCATTAATTTGCGGAAAAAAAATTATACATATAAAACGATAGAAAAAATCGAAAAATCTCAAGATCTCAAACAGGAATTGAACTTGAGACCTCGTCAATACTGGGCTGATATACTACATACAATGTGCTCGCTATTAAAATTTCATTAAGTAGGCAAAACTCATCATACTAAACGAATACGCTACACAGCGCATGTGCTCGTTACGAGAATACAAACAAATAACGAACAAAGTGCATCCCAACAAAGATTATACTAATTCACAGCCTCGCTCAGCGTCATTAATTAAATCTCTGGCATTATTCATTCATTAGCCAAATATGGACGTGTGCGAATGTCAATTTGTTTTGCATTCCACCCCAGAAAACAAATTTGCAAGTTTTATTTCTAGTTAACAGTGAGCGAGAATTATGTTCAGTAGGATAGAATATGCCCAACTAGCAGTAGAACAGTTTGAATTTATCTAAAACAGAATGATTATTCGGGTTCCCACAGAATTTTAAAATAAATTTCCATGACTTCTCCCTGACCAAATATTTATTTTCCATGACCAAGATAAGCAGAAAGTGCATTATCAGTATACATATTCATACATTTTTGTGTACGGACATTCATACATATACTGATACATAATGTGTCGGCCAATCATTATTTTTGGAACAGAAATTGAAACTGGGAACCTGCCATAACAAAATTTTATTTGAACACGAATCACTGAAAAATATGTTTGGAAAAATATCGGTTCACGGTGATGATTTTTGCAACCTTTTCCAATTTCCCCGACTTTTCATTTTCATCATTTGCTCTGACTTTTTACCAAATTATCTTTTTCCCAGACTCTTCCATGACTTTCCAGGATAGCCTGTATTTTCAAGGATTTTCCAGGATATTTTCTGAAACTGGGAACTCTGATTATTACATGCTATGTGGCAGTGTTAGCTAAAACATACAAACATCAGAATAAAAAGAGGTCAATAATTTCTATACCTGCCCATTTGGATGCATATACCATTCCCTGAGAAATAAGCAGAGCTGATCTTTTGAAAACTGAATATCAATGTTGGCAAAAGCTACCAAGTGGAAGGCCAAGTCCCAAGACGCATACTGAAACAGGATGGGTGACCTGATTTAGATAGTTTAGCACAAAAAATCAATAATCGGAAAAGGCTTTTTAAGCTAATAAACAAAGCTGTTAATTACAACACTGTACAACATAAGCACGATTATCCAAACACAAGTTATCAAACTAATTCATAAACAAAAAACAATTGTGTGCTTGTAAGCCAAAATCGTCCATAAGTCGGCGAATAAATTTTTGTAGTTATTCACATATCCTGAATCTCCATTTCATGAGGATCATTTTGATACCAAGTTCATCGCTCTACGTTATTTCTAAGCTGAGATGATTCATATTGAAGTTGAGGTGCAGGTTACGCACTGAAAAACACAACCTTGAGAAAATCGCTGCTAAAGTCAGCCATTATTTTTTGTCGCGTTTCTACAAAACACTTAGCAACCGCGAAAATGTTGGTTGCTACGGACTTTGCAACTGCAGATTGAAGTTATGTTTAAATCCAGTAGATGGCTCTTGCTGACAAAGATCTGGGCTTGGCAAAAGAAAAAAACCCGAAGCGAAATGACATCTACTATCGGAGCACCGGTGAGATCTACTACCAGAACTTACTATCGCAGTTGGAAAATAGGAGTTTATAATTGCAGTACTAGTTTCTAGATAGAAAATTGGGCAAGGAGTTATAAAATTAAACTTTTAGAGTTTGTGAACATTTTCTTGACATTTTCTTTATAAGTCAAATATATTTAGTGTTCGTTTTTATAAAAAAGAAAAAATTGACATTTGACCAAAATTTTTGGTGCATTCTACTTTGAAGCATCATAATGTAGTTTTAATTATGCCGCCTTGTGAACGGTTTGCAAGCACACAGATGATTATAATCGGTTTCCAGGCTGCCTTCAAAAGAGAAGCACACAAAAACCACATGTGCATGATGAAAAGTTACATTCGCATCTAAGCAGGTGAACGCATTAATTTAACGCACAAAGGTAACACCGTATCATTTGACTTTACTGCAACGATGGCTATTATATATGTCCTGCGATTTCTGCGGATGGTTCTTGAAAACGGTATCGGTAACACAAGTGATTAAATCACCGAGAAGATCATTGACAATTGGAAACAAAAGTTCAAATCGATTGTAATCGATTAACCGATTTCATTATTAATCGTTGGTCAATTCATTGATTAACTAATAATTTTGAAATCAGAATTTAATCAATTAATTTTTAAAACAAACTGCACCCACCCACGGGTACTCCCACTTGTCTGGCATTGATACAACATCCCTGTTAAACAAGTGTCCCCACTCCTGATTTCGACCGACCAGTCGAGAGTCGGGAGGTTTCGGCGACTCGGGGTCACCTAGCAACCAGTCCTTGACCACATAGTGGTAGAACTGTTTGCTCCACAGCAGGCCAGCATAAGCTTGACGAGATATCCGCTTCTGCTCCGACGGCATCCAGGTGGGGAAAACCTAAACAGGATAGATATAAATCAAAAGCCAAGTCACTCGGGAAGTTGAGCTTATTTTAATATTTGGGGAAAATGTTAGAAAGTTTCAGCAATGAAATTGTGATAAGAATCTCGTGTAATTAGTAAAATCAATTTAAAGTCGCCGCCAGTTCACGCTTAGGCGCGCTCATTTTAGACGAAAAATGGCGTCATCCGGTTTCCGTGCAATATGAACATTTATCCCGCCACGTAGAGCGAACTCTATAACCTGAGTAACCAGCCCGGCACCTACTACGTGTTGGAAAGTGTACGTGTATCTGAAAGTCAACAAAATCTGTAAATTGATTATTTACACAATTCATGTTAATTACTTACACATTTTAAGGTGTAATCCTGTAGATTAAAGCAATATAGGCACTTTAAATTTGACCATGATTGATCGAATGACTAATTTCTAAATAAACAGTTAAACAGAACATTAGAATAACGGAACTTCTAAGCAAACTGCAGAAATTTCTCAACGCGTATCTTCATCACAGCTTGACTTCACAGCATTTACGCTGCCCAGCAGACACAAGCTTACGTCATTTTTTTGAAATATGCCGGCAGCGACGTTCGTTTAAAGAGGAGATAAGAAATATTTAAATTTCTTTTACATTTTTAAGCAAATCATTCTATGCCCTTATTTTGTGATTTCAATATTTTTAATTGTGGATTAAAATGCAACAAATGTGGTTCTTTCTATAAGTGAACCGGTTATTAGGTTACAGTAGTTTCCAGCACAGTAATAGGCTTAACAACTAACTGTTGTGGCTAGGTATTTAGTAAGTTAAGGAGGAAGAAAAGGCAATTCAAAGTGCATCTCAAAAAACTTGTTATATTTCTTTGAGTCACACTTAGCTGCTTGAATGACTTATGTGATTATAAAATTTTTTGAGGGTTTAAGATATTCGCACCATTTCACAAAACAGCACTGTATTGCCGTCTCAGTGCTTACCACTCCCTCACCATGAAATGTATTGATGTTGCTGACAGAATAAAATAATTAAAACTTTTTATTAGTTGGTGAACAGTGTGAATAGGGTGCTAGAATGGTGAACAATGTGAATAGTGTGCTAGTATGGTGAACAGTGTGAATAGTGTGCTAGAATGGTGAACAGTTTGAATAGTGTTGTAGAATGGTAAACAGTGTGAATAATGTGCTAGAATGGTAAACAGTGTGAATAATGTGCTAGAATGGTAAACAGTGTGAATAATGTGCTAGAATGGTAAACAGTGTGAATAATGTGCTAGAATGGTGAACAGTGTGAATAATGTGCTACGAATGCTTTGATTCTTTTTTCAAACTTTACGCAATGTTATCTAAACTTGTTTCAAATGTCTTACTGCCAAAGTGGCTGGGGCTATCGCTGCAACTTAAGTTAGTAAGTTTTACACAATGTTACTACTACCATTAGCTCTGTATACAATAAGACAGCATGTAAGTAATTCAAAAATTCAAGTCGAATTTTGTAGCTTTATTAATGAATGGTGTTTTCTTGCGCTTTAAAGCTTCAGCTATGCTGCATTTTTCATACATTGCTACACTTTGCAGATTTGCGCAAGCCATAAACTGGCATTGAACAGCAGGGCTGGCAAAGCATGGTGTTGGTAGCACGACCAGAATCTAGCTCATTAGCAAGGATTTCCCCCTAAAGATGTACCTTTGATGTACCTGGAAGAGGTGTCTGGGTCAACTAACTACGAGGTAAACAAGCAGAATCAGAATGGCAAATGAAATCTGTAAGAGCCAATATTGAACCCAGCAATCACGAATCATACATGCAAAACATCTGCACATAACCACTCAGCTATAAACTCTGCCAGACACATCCTTGCTTCAGACACTCACCTGCTCATAAAACGTGTCCGCTTCCCGTTTTCTGGCCGCAAAAACCGTGTCAAAGTTCAGATCAGAAAAGAGGTCGCCTTTCGGCAGTTCATCCGCGGCAGTCACACGACACTTGATGATCACTTCTGCGCCGCCCTCTACTGTGAGAATATAATGTGCTGCCACCTAGTGAGACAATAAGGTTATTGCTAAAATTATTGTAACAGTGGCGACTCTATAGGCGTTAGTAATTTACGAATTATGAACCTGCGTCCATTGAAGAGAACACGAGTTGTAAATTTTCCACTTTTACTTCCACCAAAAAGGTTATAATTAGAGGCTGTTGAGTCAGTCGCTACTACATCAGTTGACTCACACAGTAAATCAGCTAGATCGGTTGAAGCTGACTCACACGGTAAATCATCTAGCTTGGCCGAAGCTGAGTCTGTTGCTACTACATCAGCTGACTCACACAGTAAATCGGCTAGCTCGGCTGAAGCTGAGTCAGTTGTTACTAGATGAGTTGACTCGCACAGTAAATCACCTAGCTCGGCTGAAGCTGAGTCACTTGCTACTGCATCAGCTGACTCACACGGTAAATCATCTAGCTTGGCCGAAGCTGAGTCTGTTGCTACTACATCAGCTGACTCACACAGTAAATCAGCTAGCTCAACTGAAGGTAAGTCAGTTGCTACTACATCAGCTGACTCACACAGTAAATCGGCTAGCTCGGCTGAAGCTGAGTCAGTTGCTACTACATCAGCTGACTCACACAGTAAATCAGCTAGCTCGACTGAACCTGAGTCAGTTGCTACTACATCAGCTGACTCACACGGTAAATCAGCTAGCTCGGCTGAAGCTGAGTCAGTTGCTACGACATAAGCTGACTCACAATAAATCAGCTAGCTCAACTGAAGCTAAGTCAGTTGCTACTACATCAGCTGACTCACACAGTAAATCAGCTAGCTCGGCTGAAGCTGAGTCAGTTGCTACTACATCAGCTGACTCACACAGTAAATCGGCTAGCTCGGCTGAAGCTGAGTCAGTTGTTACTAGATGAGTTGACTCGCACAGTAAATCACCTAGCTCGGCTGAAGCTGAGTCACTTGCTACTGCATCAGCTGACTCACACGGTAAATCATCTAGCTTGGCCGAAGCTGAGTCTGTTGCTACTACATCAGCTGACTCACACAGTAAATCAGCTAGCTCAACTGAAGGTAAGTCAGTTGCTACTACATCAGCTGACTCACACAGTAAATCGGCTAGCTCGGCTGAAGCTGAGTCAGTTGCTACTACATCAGCTGACTCACACAGTAAATCAGCTAGCTCGACTGAACCTGAGTCAGTTGCTACTACATCAGCTGACTCACACGGTAAATCAGCTAGCTCGGCTGAAGCTGAGTCAGTTGCTACGACATAAGCTGACTCACAATAAATCAGCTAGCTCAACTGAAGCTAAGTCAGTTGCTACTACATCAGCTGACTCACACAGTAAATCAGCTAGCTCGGCTGAAGCTGAGTCAGTTGCTACTACATAAGCTGACTCACACAGTAAATCAGCTAGCTCGGCTGAAGCTGAGTCAGTTGTTACTACATCAGCTGACTCACACAGTAAATCAGCTAGCTCGGCTGAAGCGGAGTCACTTGCTACTACATCAGCTGACACACATGGTAAATCAGCTAGCTCGGCTGAAGCTGAGTCAGTTGCTACTACATCAGCTGACTCACACGGTAAATCAGCTAGCTCGGCTGAAGCTGAGTCAGTTGCTACTACATCAGCTGACTCACACGGTAAATCAGCTAGCTCGGCTGAAGCTGAGTTAGTTGCTACTACATCAGCTGACTCACACGGTAAATCAGCTAGCTCGACTGAAGCTGAGTCAGTTGCTACTAAATCAGCTGACTCACGCAGTAAATCAGCTAACTCGGCTGAAGCTGACTCAGTTGCTACTACATAAGCTGACTCACACGGTAAATCAGCTAGCTCGGCTGAAGCTGACTCAGTTGCTACTACATCAGCTGACTCACACGGTAAATCAGCTAGCTCGGCTGAAGCTGACTCAGTTGCTACTACATAAGCTGACTCACACGGTAAATCAGCTAGCTCGGCTGAAGCTTAGTCAGTTGCTACTACATCAGCTGACTCACACAGTAAATCAGCTAGCTCGGCTGAAGCTGAGTCAGTTGCTACGACATAAGCTGACTCACACCGTAAATCAGCTAGCTCGGCTGAAGCTGAGTCAGTTGCTACGACATAAGCTGACTCACAATAAATCAGCTAGCTCGGCTGAAGCTGAGTCAGTTGCTACTACATCAGCTGACTGACACAGTAAATCAACTAGCTCAACTGAAGGTAAGTCAGTTGCTACTACATCAGCTGACTCACACGGTAAATCAGCTAGCTCGGCTGAAGCTGAGTCAGTTGCTACTACATCAGCTGACTCACACAGTAAATCGGCTAGCTCGACTGAAGCTGAGTCAGTTGCTACTACATAAGCTGACTCACACGGTAAATCAGCTAGCTCGGCTGAAGCTGACTCAGTTGCTACTACATAAGCTGACTCACACGGTAAATCGGCTAGCTCGGCTGAAGCTGAGTCAGTTGCTACTACATCAGCTGACTCACACAGTAAATCAGCTAGCTCGACTGAAGCTGAGTCAGTTGCTACTACATCAGCTGACTCACACAGTAAATCGGCTAGCTCGACTGAAGCTGAGTCAGTTGCTACTACATCAGCTGACTCACACAGTAAATCAGCTAGCTCGGCTGAAGCTGAGTCAGTTGCTACGACATAAGCTGACTCACAATAAATCAGCTAGCTTGGCCGAAGCTGAGTCAGTTGCTACTACGTCAGCTGACTCATACAGTAAATCAGCTAGCTTGGCTGAAGCTGAGTCAGTTGCTACTACATCAGCTGACTCACACAGTAAATCGGCTAGCTCGGCTGAAGCTGAGTCAGTTGCTACGACATAAGCTGACTCACAATAAATCAGCTAGCTTGGCCGAAGCTGAGTCAGTTGCTACTACATCAGCTGACTCACACAGTAAATCAGCTAGCTTGGCCGAAGCTGAGTCAGTTGCTACTACATCAGCTGACTCACACAGTAAATCAGCTAGCTCGGCTGAAGCTGAGTCAGTTGCTACGACATAAGCTGACTCACAATAAATCAGCTAGCTTGGCCGAAGCTGAGTCAGTTGCTACTACATCATATTTGAACCAGTGATTTGCAGTGTCACGTGATTATCGCAAGAGCGAAAATCTTCGCAACCGTCAAAAATGTCGGCTAGCTCGACTCCCATCACTGAGCAGTTGGCTCAACTAAAAGCTGGGTTTCTCATTGGCTAGGTCGACAGTAGAAATAAACCGGCTCGAGTTAAGCTGAAAAGGCGTGGCTCTGGCCTCTAGATATAATGCTTTCGTTACAACTGGTTTGTTAGCTAATTAACAATTATGTAAAAACTATTTCACTGATTTCCACGAAACTTTCCGGAAAGGCGCAACAAAGGCAAGGAAGAATAATTACAATAATAGCTATGCTCGATTAAGAATTGAAAGAGAAAATCTATTTTATTTGATGAATTATTACTTTGCAAGCCTTGTTGGAGATTCTGAGCTCTTCTAGTGCAATTTTAGTTAAAATTGGAAGTAAGAAAGAAATAATATCGACTTACTTTAGACCCTCTGCCTTTCGTGCTAACTGCACCTGTCTCACCATTGACAACGTACCGATGGAAAGCATCCTTCACATAAGGCGTGTAGTTTTCAATGTCGTACAACAATACAGTATTCGTTTCATTTTCAGTAAAGAGTAATTCCGGTAATTCGCCATTAGGGGCAGAGTTGAAGTGCCATGCATATTCACCTGTAGAAAGGTAATTATCAGGTAATTCACCTAATACTTACGCTTACAGCTAATTAATGAAGTTAACCTACAGCAAAGACACGAAAGATACAAGCTAAAAGATAATTCATCATTATGTGGTACGTGGTATGGTAGCCAGGCCACAGGTTGTAGATATGGAACTAGGTAACGTTTCTCTTGTTCACTTTGAAGACATCTGTGATGGTAGAGAAGGAACTATAACTGTAACTCATGTTTTAACGAGTTACAGTCAACCTCGGGTATAAGGTACTCGCTTATAAAGGACATTCACTTATAAGGGATCACCAACACTGGTCCCAATTTTTCGCAAAGTTTTCCTTATAAAAATATTCTAATACAAGGTACTCGGATATAAGGGACTTTCAGTTATAAGGGAAGATATCTTCAGGTCTCGCGTAATAGAAACCCAGGTAAATTACCTTGTCTATAAGGGACCCTATAATCAAAATTTTTTTGCATCCTAAAAAGCCTGTGCCGAGACGCTGCATGGGCCCGACTGTATTCCGTTGTACTGTATTCCAGCTTGTTCGATTACGACAAAAAATAATCTTTAGTGTCCCCAAAATCAGTACATCTTTAATATTGTTTTCTACAGCCAACTACATAAAATCAATTTTGATACACCCTCGGTCTGACTCAACTTCGCTTATAAGGGACATCGGATATAAGGGACAATTTTTTCCGGTCCGGTGGTGTCCCTTATATCCGAGGTTGAATCTACTCCTGTTAATTGAAATTAATCGCCCGTGATCATTAAGCACGGTGATATTTACAAATTAAAACTTTAAAATTACAAAACAGAATCAAACTTCTTCAACAAAGCTTAGTAAACGTCCTCACCGAGCGTCTCATGCTTCCCATTCACTCTGTTACCGTGACGACCGTCCTTTCGCAGGTTGGCTTTCACTGTGCACCCCTCGTGTGTGCACCCCCACACCCACGTGTTCCGATACCAGACCGTGGGCAAAACGTGTATTCGTGCCTTCTTTGCTCCTCTGTTTGAAATTGTGTACCTGTTCAAAAATCCATCGCTAATGAGGTATGCTGCTCAAATTAGGTTGATACAAAAAATTTTAAATGTATTATTGTAGCATTAATTTTGCTAATGAATCACTTATATTCTTATAGTTTGCCCCCCCCCCTCCCTCCTCATAGCCAATCTTTAATGATTATGACGGCTACATTACTACCATCAATTATATTTAAATGTTCTATACAATAGTTGTTACTACAAGTATAATGTATAATTTAATCTCTTCTCCCCCACTTAAATTTGGGCACATATGTGTGTATATGTATATCATTGTATATACAAGTAAGTAATATGGTGCATTGTAATACAAGTAAGTGGTACATTGACAGATAATCACATAATTCATATTCGTAACCATTTAAAAAAATGTTTTTTCACTCTTTAAGGCTCACTCAAAGTCGTAATTACATATTATGTTTTTCTTTCTCAACTTTCAGGTTTATTGCTGTTATACCATTGCTATTATTGCATCATTTACTTCATCCTTATTTACATTATGTTATCTACAGAAGCGTGCACAACTATAATCATTTTTTCATTTAAGTAAGGTGAGTGTGTTAATGACCGTATGGTCGTACACTCACCTCGCACTACTCAAATTATTACATCATTTACTTCATCCTTATTTCCATAAGTTATCTACAGAAGCATGCATAATTATAATCATTTTTTCATTTAAGTAAGGTGAGTGTGTTAATGACCGTATGGTCGTACACTCACCTCGCACTACTCAAATTATTACATCATCTACTTCATCCTTATTTACATTAAGTTATCTACAGAAGCACGCATAACTATAATCATTTTTTCATTTAAGTCAGGTGAGTGCGTTAATGACCGTATGGTCGTACACTCACCTCGCACTACTCAAATTATTTAAAGTTTATTAATGTGTTTGATATTGTATTTTTTGATGTGTGAAATAAAATTCATAGTTCACAGGTGCAAGATGGTTGTGTGTGCAAACAAATTAAAACTGAAACTATTTTCATTTGATGCAAAATGAACACTACGCATCATCTGCTTGATAGAAACAATTTCTGGTGACAATTTATGCAGATGTATTAAATATTGTATTTAAACAGAGCATTTGTACTTTAATTTGTAGATATAGCTAATATATGTTTTAGCGGAAGGCCAGACGATTGTTTAGACTCAATCTCATTTTAATTTAATCTCCAAACTATACATTTTTTGCCTATAAAAATTAGCAATTGGTTCTTATATTTGCCACAGTTTGTGCAATGGCAGGCGTCTTCTCTTGCGCGTCAAGCACGTTTGCATAAGTGTTACTGTTTAAATGCGTGATGTCACGAAAATGGGCTCTACGTCATATGATGTCAGAATCTAACACAGCAGTTCATGATCAGTCTTATCACTGTACCGCCTTCTATTTGCCAGCCACGCGAATGTGACAAAAAGGTGCCGTTGTCAATCTTAGTAGATTCACTGAGCCGTGCGTAGCTTTGAAAGTTTAACGAAATTTGAGTATCCGAGGTAATGGTTATTTAGTCTAAGCTTTGATTTAAAAAAAGCTATTGTAGTTTTCAATATTTTAAAGCATTCGTTGTTCTGAACTCGTGTTTACACAATCATCAGGTTTTCCTTTAATACTTTGCAAATCGTTACCTAAAATCTTGGGAAAATGTAGCCACGCTAAACCATGTAAAGTAATGTATGTTATATAATCATGTAACGTCATGAATGCAGTGTTGATGTAATGTAAAATTTAACGTGACAATTGTATGTTTGTAAATATGGCTATATATTGCATATAATTAGACTGGCACAGTTTGCATATAATTAGACTGGCACAGTTTGCATATAATTAGACTGGCATAGTTTGCATATAATTAGACTGACATAGTTTGCATATAATTAGACTGGCACAGTTTGCATATAATTAGACTGGCACAGTTTGCATATAATTATACTGGCACAGTTTGCATATAATTAGACTGGCACAGTTTGCATATAATTAGACTGGCATAGTTTGCATATAATTAGACTGGCACAGTTTGCATATAATTAGACTGGCACAGTTTGCATATAATTAGACTGGCACAGTTTGCATATAATTACACTGGCACAGTTTGCAGTTCAGTTTTTGAATTGCACTGGACAAGTTTGTCTTGAACAGGGTCGTTACTTTAAATGACACGAAAAGGGGTACCTGAAGTATCGCCTTAAAATTACAATAGAACGATGAACTTGGTATCAAAATGATCCTCATGAAATGGAGATTCATGATACATGAATAACTAGAAAAGCTTAGTTACCGACTTATGGACGATTTTGCTATGCAAACACACATTTATTAGATACAATACACAATACAGCTATATAGTAATGCTTACCGACAGAGAACATCATTTGGGCCGTGTTTTGCATATTCTGCTAGTACATCCCAGTATCTATCATTGTCGAATACACCTAAAAAATATTAATAACCAATTAGTGAGCATCGGTAACAGAAAGCAAGTGTTGTTACTTGACTACGACAAATGCAGTGGCGGATTTAGGGGGTGGGTCCAAGAGGCCTGCCCACCCTTTCATAGTAGCAGTTACAGCACACAAAGTGAATATTTTCTCTGGATTATAAGCTTTGGAATGTTTAGTGGTAGCTTTTAATGGCTTATATCGAGCAAAAAGTTCTGCATTAATGATTTCAGTGTAAAAACGTTTGTGCCTTTAAGTGATAATTGAAGTTTCTGGCAAAGATGTCGCTGTGCGCAATTATATGCTATACTAGGGTGTATACTAGTATATTGGTGCGTAATTAAGAGTCAAAAGTTTGAGGTGACATAATGAGTTTTAAACTATTGAATTTGCTTCAAGAAATAGTAAGAAAAATGGTCTAAAATGCACTGGTAGCTGCGGTTCCCCAGACCCCCTAGCTGCATTTTCGTTGGGCCCACCCTTTTTCTAAAGCCTGTATCCGCCGCTGGTACGTATTAACATTAAATAATAAAATCACATATTTGACAAGGGTGTCCACAGAGTTCTGAAACAAATTGATTATTATTGCTCTGTGGAGTGGCAAAGAATGAGAGATTGTACCATCTTGTTAATATCACCAATGCCAACTTCACTTATGCATGTACTAAAACCTACTCATTTTTTAATTAATGTGATTCATTACTGATAACAAATATTAACATATTTACCTTCTATTTGCAAAGGGGTGGTTTATGCTACTACTATTCAAAATCGATTAACAAATCAAACTCCACTTAGTATGCAGAAAAATCGTTACACAGCATAAAATAGTGTGCCAAACTGTCAGTCATGTTTGCACAGTTATTTTGTTATACAGACGATGAACTTTTCGACAAATGCAATCATCTTTTACTAAATGTGCAAAAGTTTATAGCAATTCATCTTTTTCTCCATATAAAAACTTTTTTCTTGATCCACAAGGGGGCAATCAATTATTAGGCGATGAGTCTACTGCCTCCCCATTTTCTTTTCTCTCTCTCTCTCTCTCTCTCTCTCTCTCCCTCCCTCCCTTTCTCTCTCTTTTAACAGCCACCTGTGCTACCTGTATCTTCCAGTTCATATTCAGGATCATTTACTGTTCTGTTCCGATTCTCTTCCACAAGCTCCGAATACGGATATCCCTCTTGCGGATACTTGTACAAAACTTTCATGTACGAATACGTGGGTGTGGCGTCAAGGTAGTAATAATTCTCCTTGCAGTCCTCTCCGTGATTTCCCTAGAATTTGAAAAGCATGTCTTTCATCACTGTGCGTTGAACAACCGATTTACATAGACATGCATGTATGACTACCAAATGGAGAAATCATCTTTTCCAGCCATTTATAATATTTTCTGAAATTGCGTATGCTTAGAATATTCTTAAAAATGATCCTTCATTCAGTTAAGAAAGCAAAAATTTGATGATATTCAAGGAATGTTAAAGGGGAATTTTTTAAGTGTGCCTCACAAAATTTTCCATATAAAGTTATATTACTTTGCATTATGCTTATCTGCTTGAAACACTTATGTAACTGGAAAAGAAAATTCATAGTAATTTAAAATGTTTGTTCCAGCTGTTAAAACATCATTGACTCACCTTCCCTGTATGCACCACTGACTCACTAAAACAGTATTACTCTTACTAGCAAAATATTTTATACTTTTGCTCATAGTTAGCGAAGTGTGCGTTGCGAATGCTCTGATTATTTTTTCAACTTTCCGCAATATTATCTAAACTTATTTCAGTCAATTCACCATTAAAATGGTTACACCGAACGATCATCGCGGGTGCTTAAATTTTCAAGTTTTATACAGCGTTACTGCTAATACAAGCTCTGTGTGCAATAAGACAGCATGTAAGAGATACAAGATTTCAAGACGACTTTTTTATGCTTTATTTACGAAATTATTTGTGATTTATTTATTTATTTATGTTTTCTTATTCTTGAAAGAAGAGATTGCTGCATTTAGTGCTAAAAACAACAAAAACTTCTCCCCCAAAACTGCTGTTTTCCAAAAAAGACTCGTGAAAGTGTGCATTGCCCAATAAAAGTATCGTAATAAAGTGAAGAAAAATGTTTCTATCTAAAGTTTCACAAGAAAAATAAAAGCCTAATAGGAACAGCCTAACTATTACGGTAGGCCGGTATAGCAAGGTGATTTCATAATGCAGACACAATTACCTTTTAAAATACAGTAAGTCCTTACTAAATGGCTCCCCGTTTAACGACGTTTCGTTTTAACGACGCTAAACATTTGACACCTTTTTCTCACTTAACGATGCACTGTTTCATTTTAATGACTTTTTTACCTTGCTAACCGCCACTTTTAATTTGAAGCAGCAAAACGGTAAATATTGCGTTATTCTGTTCTAAAAATCCACCAGTAACCTAAACAGTGCAATTATTATAATGCTTTTGCTTCCCGACTGACTACATACTAAATTCTAGTGACTTTTGGCCCACTGTATCAAGGGAGATCTATTCGCCTATTTATACGTCTCCACACATCCAACTTTTAAACTTTATGCCAAGGAATTTTGTCTGCGACCTAGCTGTTGCTATAACAACCAGGTAGCATTGTTTCAAGATCACTTCATGCAGGATTGTTTAACTGCTTACTGTCTGTATATATGCGTTAACGTTAAGGAAAGTGAATCGTTGCAAGTCTAGCTGGATATTATAGAAAGATAGGTGGTTTTAAGCAAACAGAAGAAATTAATCAGTAGAAATATGAATAAAACCTATAAAACATTTAATTTATATAATTTGAGGATTGATTTGTGCTTCTGGAACGTATCTCAATACTTTTACATTATTTTCTATGGAAGTCTTGGTTTCGTTTAATGACGCTTCGCTTAACGTCGCGCTTTTCTGGACTGCATTAGCGTCGTTAAGCGAAGACTTACTGTACATGTTTCAGCAGCCTGCAATCCAGAATTTAACAGCAAGGCCTGCTGGCGGAGAGACCCAAACTTGATTCGTTATCAAAGCAATGTCTCTAAGATGAGCTACTGAACCACAAGTGAATACTTGAAAATATATACATCCTTTCTCTACTGCGTAAACAGTCAGAATCAGTACGGCTAATAAAATAGCGCACGTGAGTACTGAACCAGTTGAAACATCTGCTCACGGACCAGGCTAGACATTTTAACTTTGGATGTCGACCAAAACCATGACAACTTGGCTATATATACCTCCATCAGATTTTCAATGAGATCCGAACAAATTCACAAGTACTGAACAAACTGATAACAATGATACGATATTAAAACACCACATATGTTAAATATTGACAGCACTACTGAGTATTGACACAACTAATTGCTATTTCACACTGAACAGTTCCTCAAATAAGCTTTTAATATTATAACTAGAACATAATAAGTGAAATTTACGTATTGATATAATGGACCATAAATATTTACCATGTACTTTCATTACAAAAGTGTAATACATTAATTTTAGGATTATACAGACGGATTAATGCAGGCGGCTTCAAATCAGTGAGTTAATTTAGTTTACAAATATGGCTTCAAATCAGTGAGTTAACTTAATTTACAAATACGGTTTCAAATCAGTGAGTTAATTTAATTTACAAATATGGCTTCAAATCAGTGAGTTAACTTAATTTACAAATATGGCTTCAAATCAGTGAGTTAACTTAATTTACAAATACGGTTTCAAATCAGTGAGTTAACTTAATTAACAAATACGGCTTCAAATCAGTGAGTTAATTTAATTTACAAATACGCTTTCAAATCAGTGAGTTAACTTAATTTACAAATACGGCTTCAAATCAGTGAGTTAATTTAATTTACAAATACGCTTTCAAATCAGTGAGTTAACTTAATTTACAAATACGCTTCAAATCAGTGAGTTAATTTAATTTACAAATGCGGCTTCAAATCAGTGAGTTAATTTAATTTACAAATACGCTTTCAAATCAGTGAGTTAACTTAATTTACAAATACGGCTTCAAATCAGTGAGTTAATTTAATTTACAAGTACGCTTTCAAATCAGTGAGTTAATTTAATTTACAAATACGCTTTCAAATCAGTGAGTTAATTTAATTTACAAATACGGCTTCAAATCAGTGAGTTAATTTAATTTACAAATACGGCTTCAAATCAGTGAGTTAATTTAATTTACAAATACGGTTTCAAATCAGTGAGTTAACTTAATTAACAAATACGGCTTCAAATCAGTGAGTTAATTTAATTTACAAGTACGCTTTCAAATCAGTGAGTTAATTTAATTTACAAATACGCTTTCAAATCAGTGAGTTAATTTAATTTACAAATACGGCTTCAAATCAGTGAGTTAATTTAATTTACAAATGCGGCTTCAAATCAGTGAGTTAATTTAATTTACAAATGCGGCTTCAAATCAGTGAGTTAATTTAATTTACAAATGCGGCTTCAAATCAGTGAGTTCATTTAATTTACAAATACGGCTTCAAATCAGTGAGTTAATTTAATTTACAAATGCGGCTTCAAATCAGTGAGTTAATTTAATTTACAAATGCGGCTTCAAATCAGTGAGTTAATTTAATTTACAAATGCGCTTTCAAATCAGTGAGTTAATTTAATTTACAAATACGACTTCAAATCAGTGAGTTCATTTAATTTACAAATACGGCTTCAAATCAGTGAGTTAATTTAATTTACAAATGCGGCTTCAAATCAGTGAGTTAATTTAATTTACAAATACGGCTTCAATCAGTGAGTTAATTTAATTTACAAATACGGCTTTAAATCAATGAGTTAATTTAATTTACAAATACAGCTTCAATCAGTGAGTTAATTTAATTTACAAATAAGCTTTCAAATCAGTGAGTTAATTTAATTTACAAATAATTTGAGGAAACTCCAAGTTTTTTTAGCTAAACATTATAAGATAATTAGCTAACTGAAGTTTTATTCGCATAATTATAACTGGGCAATGTTAAGTTTAATAGTATCTTACAAACAGATTGAACCAGATGAATTCAAACTGATGCTTTACTTTAATTTACGAAGGTTTTCACAATTAATTTACAAACTATGAGTTTTTCAGCTGCTTAACATGTTTCTACTAACCCACTTTCATTCCCGTAATTGACCTGTATCATAGCTGCTACAATTAACTTACAATCTACGAGTTTTTCAGCTGCTTAACATGTTTCTGCTAACCCACTTTTATTCCCGTAATTGACCTGTACCATAGCTGCTACAATTACTTTACAAACTATGAGTTTTTCAGCTGCTTAACATGTTTCTGCTAACCCACTTTTATTCCCGTAATTGACCTGTATCATAGCTGCTACAATTCATTTACAAACTATGAGTTTTTCAGCCGCTTGACAAGTTTCTGCTAACCCACTTTCATCCCCGTAATTGACCTGTACCATAGCTGTAAAGGTAAGGTAGATCAATACAAGCACAGAGCCGACCATGACTTGCATTTTTTGTACCTCTAACTGTGTGCTTGTGTAGTGTGTTGCATTCTAAGCTTCCGCCAACTAACCTGAATGCAGAAAGACACACAAAAAACTTCATTTACCAAGGTCATGTTTATTTACCACGCATCACATTTATTCTACAGCTTTGAACTTTCACTGTAATGACCATAAAGAAGTCACTCTAAAGAAACTTTGTGATTAAGTTCTGCAGTAAGAAAACTACCTATATGTCATTGCAGAGCTAGAGTACAATCAACTGACATTAAGTTGGTAGTTAACTAAATAATATAAACTAAATACGTATTGTCTATGTAAGCCAGCTTTGTTCAACTTGAATTATTAACCGACTCGTCTGTTTTGGAATCTGTCAATCTCCATGTATTCAATAGATGTATTGAAATATCCATAAAACAAATTAGGACAATAAAAATTGTACAGTCAACATTGTAAATCTAGTCTGTATTAGTGATGTGTACCAGTCAGCTTTGTTTAATTTTAAATTAATGTCGTGTGCATCTGTGTAACATCATTATATGAATCAACCTTTTATTATAAATGTAACTCTATATCTGTGATACGTCTTAATATGTTTAAATTTTATTTACATGTAAAACAATTCCCTGCAAATACAGGGACGCCAGCGTGTATATATTTTTTTTTTCTAAACAAAGAATTATAATAATAATAATAATAACGGCAAATCTTAGAACTTTGCCTATTAATGGAGCCAAAAAAACAACATTATTTACCTCGGGGCCTGTCAGACCAAACAGACGCTCTTTGAGAATTGGGTCTTTTTCGTTCCACAGAGCTAATGAACAGCAAAGTCGACATTGTCTGTCTGTGATTCCTAGCAGACCGTCCTCACCCCATCGGTACGCACGTGAACGGGCATGGTCGTGAGGAAAGTAATCCCATCTGGGGAAGCCAGAAGGACTAAAGTTATCATAAATAAACACGAAAAGCTGCAGTGAAAGGGAAAAAAGAATCGGAGAAGGCGGAAGGAAATTGAGGATGAGCAAAGACAGGAGAGATAGAGAAAGCATCGATGGTAATGAAAGAAAGTGTGTGTGTGTGTGTGTGTGAGAGAGAGAGAGAGAGAGAGAGAGAGAGAGAAAGGGGGAGGGAGAGAAGAATCGATATTATACCGAAACAAATATAACTCAATTCAGCTGTTAGTGATGGACTAAACACGCAATTGTTGAATCTGTAAAGCCAAATTCAGACAGAAATGTGAAAAGTAATCTTGAAAATTAAAATTAGAAAATTAACCGAATTCAACCGCTTAACCGCTTAACTTTAAGCCTGATAGATACGCAAGTTTAACATTAAAAATGAGTTGGAGTCACCTTATATTATGACAACATGGAAGTAATAATAATTAAAAAAAGAAATTTACGCGCTTCCGTCTTCTGAGTAGTCCTCTCTAACAGTACCCCACTGTCGCTCTGATAAATACGGCCCCCATCGTTTCCAGTTCTTCAACCTCTTTGCATCCTCGCTTAGGCGCACTTGTTCTGGATTCATTCTCCAAATTTTGGTTGTTCTACTAAGTATTTACGATTTCCTGATTTATAATAAACAGATATAATTTACTCATAGCCGACTATCGAAGAATATGAAGCTCAGAGCAATCCATCACACAACCTTCGCATACGTCTGCTATAGTCCAATTAAAAAACTGCTCTACAGTAGTAACAAGTTAACAGCAACAGTATGCGTTTAATCCTACTGTAGACGCAAAAAGTCAACGTTGAAAACGATTTCTGGTTTTATTCTGCAAAAGAATTAATTATTTTATGTAAGTGTAATTGATTAGTCGGAAATCTTATAATTATTGACACTAAAAGATATTAGTACCAAAAAATATTAGTACAATAATTAGAAAACTCGAAAACTTTATTTTCTATAGCAGAGTTGTGTCGAACAGGCGACTTATTTTATTCTAGTGGCGTCACTAGTGTTTGTCACAACAGTATATCAGCGAGATCGGAATAATCACTCACTATTTCATGGAATTAATTAGTCTTTAGTAGTATTCCGTAATATACTGCAGCAGTTTGCAATCGTCGTCTCTTTGGAATAACGCACTGTGATTAGGTGAATATCTTACCTTTAAGTCTCGCTTTCCAAACTCATCCCTGAACTAATAATATCTAGCAACGAAATAAGCATGCAATGAGAAAATCAAACTGAAATGACACAATAAACAAATAAAGTAGATTGGTTTGTGTGTGATATTATAATAACTGGCAAAAAGGAACCAAAATCATAAACAAAGCAATAACTTGCAAATTAGAAGCATAAGCTGCTGTGTTTAAGCATAAAGCAGAAGCGTAAAGTAACTGCAACCTAAATAATTGTGCTGTGGAGAAAAAACAAGAGGTTAAGGTAGCAAAAAATAAGAACAATATGTCAATAATAAGAAAAGCATGCTATGAATATAATTTACTGGACAAATATTGTGCATGCAGGCATACGTGCCAGAGTAGTGATAAGAAGAAAAGATCATTAATGAACATATTTCTTTCGGGTTGGTACAATATTTACACTTTACACGACAGGGGGGGGGGGGCTGGAACGAATTACGCCATTTATAAATCTTGTCTCGTAATTCGAAAATTCTAAGATATGAAAGCCCCTCCGGAACGAATTAATTTCGTGACTCGAGGTATTGCTGCACTTATTTTTGCTGTTTTGCTAACCATTTCTTTTCTTGCATTATTTATCGATGTGGCTGAGGTCAGCTGATTAGCTAAGACATTTACAGACAGGTGTATTCGTTGTTCCAGGTATCATTTAAACTTTTTATAATCCAAGCAAGTGGCCCAGTTCTATACCTTTATGCTTATTATTTATTTTTACTGTTTATTGAAAAGAGTCCAAATTGTAACTCAACTCAACTGATGTAAATAATTTGTTACAGTTTAAAGTGAAAAGCCAGGAAGTTTGGTGGCTGCATAGAACATACATTCTTTATTGCTAAAACACTTACAGACTGAGTTACCATAGTGGCTGCATATGGACAGACAGGCCTAGTGGTGACTAGCGAGTGCTGCAAACATGTCGTACATGTTACAGCATCTGCACAATGGTTGGCAGGTTGACCAGGCCATCCTTTCAGAAGAGGATCGTGTAGTCGTCATTCGTTTCGGTCACGATTGGGACCCCGCTTGTATGAAAATGGACGAAGTGTTGTACAGCATCGCGGAGAAAGTGAAAAACTTCGCCGTCATTTATCTCGTGGACATTTCCGAGGTGCCAGATTTCAACAAAATGTACGAACTGTACGATCCGTGTACTTGCATGTTTTTCTACAGAAATAAACACATGATGATTGATCTCGGCACCGGAAACAATAACAAAATAAACTGGCCGTTAGAAGACAAGCAGGAAATGATAGACATTGTGGAGACCGTGTATCGTGGCGCAAGGAAAGGGAGGGGTCTCGTAGTATCACCCAAAGATTATTCCACCAAATACAGATATTAATGTAAATTTCTTTTTTTATGAATTATTTTGAATGAAAATATTTTCATTTTAACACTATTTATGTGTAACGAACCTTGTTTTTATTACAAGGGTAGTAAGATGTTTAACTCGTGTTGGTGTAACTACCGTTTTAAATCATTTGTTGCTGTAGCTGTTGTTACAGCTCGAGCTATACACGCATAACTATGGAGGCATTCATCATTAAAATAATGGGTGTTTATTACTACTGCTTAAAATGAGAATCATTTCAGTATAATTCAATAATTGTTTGACCAGTACATCTAGCGTATGTTTTACGTATTTGAAGGACAACCGGATGATTGTTTATACTCAATCTCATTTTAATTTACTGTCCAAAATATACATTTTCTTGCCTATAAAAGCTAGTAATTGTTTCTTATATTTTAATAATTAGCTTAGAAAGTTAGGTAACGGCAGTCGAACGCAGATATTGCTTACGTCAGAGACTAACCACAGTTTGTGCAATCACAGGATCTTCCCTTGCGCGTCAAACACGTTTGCGTATGTGTTGCTGTTTAAACATGTGATGTCACGAAAATGGGCTCTATATCATATGACGTCAGAAACTAACACAGCAGTTTGTGAGTATGGTTATCACGGTGCCGCCTTCTATTAGTCGGCAACGTGCACGTGACAAAAAGGTGCCGCTGCCAATCTTAGTAGATTCACTGAGCCTCGCGTAGCTTTGAAAGTTTAAAAGAAATTTGAGTATCTGAGGTAATTATTATTTAATGTAAGCTTTGCTATAAAAAAATATCTATTGTAGTTTTCAGTATATTAGAGCATGCTTTATTCTGAAGTAATGTTTACACAATCGTCCGGTTTTGTTTTAAAGAAATTCTCACTGCAACGTCTCTTCATATATTCAAAACATTTATTACTTTGGTACATCGTAAGTATGTACCGTGCTGCCATGGTTAAATAGAGTTGCATTCATATTTACATTAACCACTGTGACAAACCAAAGTTGAATATCGGCGAGCCTAGTTAGTAAGTGGTTGATGGCTGTTGGTCAGTTATTTATTAACAATTTTGCAGAATTTTATTGTTGTCCTACTTATCTGTACAATTTACGGAGTTTTGAAGTTCTTAATAATCAGAACAGCATCAGTTTAATAAATAACCATCAGTATAATAAATTTCGTAACATTTTTATTAAGAAAACCAAATTTTCACTGTACACCTGTACACTTAATAAGCGACAGTGGTCTGGACAGGCAAATTGAACTGGAGAACAAATGCAAACTAAATAAAATTCGCGTTTCAACGTTAAAACAATTGCGTAGTTTAAGACACGTTTACTTTACTCGTTTACTGTTTGTATGGTAGATTAGTTCGTTTCCTTAATATTTTTGCAAACAGCTGTTGAGGTAAGAATGCATTAAATGTTCGTAACTGCAGTGAACTATTAAGCGATGGCATTATGACTGTATCCTCTTACAAGTGTTTGTGTGTTATTGCTGTTAAATAGTTTCATTAAAAACTGAATTATATTTATTTTTACTTGTAAACTAAATTAGTTACTAGATGATGTTGCGCATTCGAAAAATTGCCACAGTAAGTGTCTAAAATGTAGGGAGTACTCGTTCAGTGGATTAAAAATGTTGACGTGAAATATATATATGTATATTAATTCTTTATTTGTCTTTAAAATGGTTCACTCATTATAATAAAATTGAGTAAGCCTCGGCGTAATGTTAAAATAACAACACCGTTCAAGACAAATGCGTCCAGTGCATACTAAAAAAACTAAAGTGCAAAACTAAGGCCTAATTATATACAATATATGAACATATTTACAAACACCTTATTAAAATATTTTTACAAAACAATATTAGAAAAGTACACTAAATTTTACGTGACATATTTTACACTATATATACATTTGACATGACACAATTCGTAACATGCTTTACATTACATAAATTTCACTGTGATATCCGCGATATCATGCTAAAACTCGTTACTAATATTTTGTCATCTATAAAATATCAAGTAAGTGTGGACAAAGCTATGATTTGAGCTTAACACAAATGCCTTCAGGGAGTACCCCAGTTTTTCCCAAGATGTCTATGCGGCACTAAATTTTGAGTGTTTTTGCACTAACCATAACGAAACACGGAAGTTCATAAAGAAATAAACCCGCTTTTTTGTATCACGCTAGTCAGTAGTGAATTTCAACAGCAAGTGTCTACCAAGGTGTCAGTGGAGCGTTAAGAGTATTTGTCTCACGCTGTATGAAACAGTGTGACTGTGTAGTACTGTATAAACATAGAAAACACTTCTTAATAGATCTCTTCTTTTTAGAGATCCAGCCTCTTAATAAATGAATTAACTATACAACAAGGTGCATTTATTAAGTGAAGTACGGCATGTTGCTTATATGGTAAACAATACACAAAAGTTTGTAGCTGTATATTGTTGGTACTACACAAAAATACGTTAAAAACTGTGACTGTAACAAGCACTGTGTAAAGGTAATGATACATCTGCGTTCGCGACTCGCATGTACGTGTGGCAGCTGGTCGCACTTGAAATAGAAATACTTGCTCTCAAGCTGTAATGATACACTAGGCAGTTGCGATGCGCATTCGCTACTTGAGACGCACGACTGCTTGCGAGAAATAGTTGGCCGTACTATTTTTCGAGCAGCTGTTGCTCGCGTGCGTGATGTCAGCAATGCAGCAGCCAATCATCTGCCGAGATGACGTCACTTTTCTGCTGTCAATGTCGAAATTTAGTGTTCTGACGCTCAATGAAAGGCATAACCAAATCAATTAATTCACTGAATGTTTGAATACCATTCGTAAAAAAGATTTATATGCAATTAAATCACAAGATTGTAAATCAGGCAACAGTTTGTTGTAAGCACCGTGTTTATACCTCTTAGCTAGCCATTCGTGCTGCCAAATTATCCTATTTCTTTTTCTCTTTCTTTTTCGTCTAAACAATAATCGAATAGTCATCAAACAAACAATTTTTTATCTTCCACGGCCCACAGTTAACGAGATAATGCAAATTCCCGCCAAATAAGCAAGTACTTTACTTCTGCCATCACGCGCGTACGCGCCGATCCGGTTGCTCTGATGTATCACCTCAAGCAGCGCGTGTTACCCGAGACGCTAAACGTGCACGCGAGTCGCGAACGCAAATGTATCATTAACTTTAGCAGGAGTATTTTAAAAATGTAAATAATTGCTGATCGATTTTTTCACTGTGGAATTTGATTCCATTCATTGCTACAGTTTTAGCTTTTAAAGGCTTTATCGATAAGTAACAGCAAACAGTATCAGCTTTGTCGGTGAACAGTAACAGCAAAGTTTTGCATAATGTATTTGGTACATGCGTATGTAGCGACGTGACTTTGTTCAACTTTTCTGCTGCCTGTATAATATTTCTAATGGTTATCAAAATCTCGAACTGCAATAGACTTAGTTTCTAGTAAGGCCAGTTTGCATGTTTGAGTCATCATTGGTGCTTTCAAAAGTCATTTATGTGTCAGAATATATACTTCAAAATTTGTTACAAGTGTTTTAAAATTGTTTATTTTAAAGTACAGATTAATTGTGGCATGATTTTGTGACATTTTTATCAACTTATTGTTATTGTTATGTCTTTTATTGTTATTATTAGTATTATTATTGCTATTATTATTATTTTGACTATTATTATTATTATTATTATTATTATTGCTATCATTATTATTATTATTACTGCTATTATTATTATTATTATTATTGCTATTATTATTATTATTATTATTATTGCTATTATTATTATTATTGTTATTATTATTATTATTATTATTATTATTGTTATTATTATTATTATTGCTATTATTATTATTATTATTATTATTGCTATTATTATTATTATTATTATTGCTATTATTATTATTATTATTATTATTATTGCTATTATTATTATTATTATTATTATTATTATTATTATTATTATTATTATTATTATTATTATTATTATTATTATTGCTATTATTATTATTATTGCTATTATTATTATTATTGTTATTATTATTATTATTATTATTATTATTATTATTATTATTATTATTATTATTATTATTATTATTATTGCTATTATTGCTATTATTATTATTATTATTATTATTATTATTATTATATCTATTTATGTTCCAGTGTCAACTTTTTTAACATTTAAAAATTACTAAATTAAATGGTGCAATTATTGTAATGTTTTCGCTTCCCGACTGACTACATACTAAATTTTAGCCATTTGTATCAAGTTTTTGTCTGTAACCTGTTGCTTAACAACCAGATTAGTACTACATGACATTGTCTCAAGGTCGCTTTATGCAGAGCCTAGCTTTCATTACCTAGTATTTAATACGCAGTGCTTAAACGGGAGGAGAAGTCGCTAGCAAGTCTAGCTAGATAGATGCTGGTAAGAAAGATTGGTGGTTTCAAACAAACAGAAAGAAATTAATCAGTAGAAATATGAATAAAACTCATAAAACATTTAATTTATATGTTTAGAGCAGCAATGATTTTTGCCTCTGGAACGCATCTCAATTCGCTTACGTTACTTCCTATAGAAGTTTTGGCTTCGTTTAGCGACGTTTCGCTTAACGTCGCATTTTACTGGAATGCATTAGCGTCGTTAAGCGAGGACTTAGTGTAGTTATCAAAGTTTTGAACTGGAATGAACTCGAGTTCTAGCCCGACGGGTTTGGATGTTCAATCAGTTCTCATCGATGCTTTCAAAAGCCGTTTTCTGTATCAGGTTGTCTGGTATAGAATTTGTTGTAATATTTTTTAGAATGTTTGTTTTAAAGTAGTTTAATTCTAGAAGGATTTTGTGACATTATCGATATAAGTGTATTTGTGTTTTAGTGTCAAATTTCACACGTAGTGTAGTGTTACTCAAGATGTATGCTAAACTCTCAGTCTTCCTCTTTTTCTACTTGCTGTCCGGCATCGTATGTCCACCGCTGGACAAATCAAAGGCGAACGAAACAAAAGAACCAGAACAAGAAAATGAAGCAGAGCCACCTGGTGTAAGTATCGTAAACTTTATGTGCATCTGTGGCAAGTGTTTTGAACATTCTTGTGGGCCTACTCTGAGCGACAGTTTGACCTATTTGCTTTCTACCTGTTTATGTTATACTTCGCGCTATAATACTCTGTTTTCTACAACTTAAGTAGGAACAACTTCCGGAAAAAATGAAGTATTTGAACGTATTTCGCCGATATTATTATTGTATTCGTTATTGTAAGCGAGCTCCAATACTTCCAGTGTTTAATATTTGCTTTGAGTATAACTTCTAAATTTTACCCTGCCGTAAGTTATATTTGCATTAACTGTATACAAATATATTTGCTTGCGGTTTATTGAAAAACTGATTTTCATCTTTTTTTCATAGGAACTTGAACTAGAGTACGAGAAGTATTTGAAAGAGGTAGTTGAAGTGCTTGAACAAGATCCGGATTTTAAAAATAAACTGGAAAATGCAGATTTGGATCATATAAGGGTAAGTAAGAAGATGATAAGTATTTTACAAAGTCTAGAATTAGATCGCTGGTTCCTAGCCAAGTGCTTTTACAGTCAACCTCGGGTATAAGGTACTCGCTTATAAGGGACCACCAACACCGGCCCCGATTTTTCGTAAAGTTTTTCCTCTGTAAAAACTTCGTATATAAGGTACTCGGATATAAGGGATTTTCGGTTATAAGGAACAATATCTTCAAGTTCCGCGTAATAGAAACCCAGGTAAATTACCTCGCATGTAAGGGACCCTATGATCAAAGTGAAATTGTTCGATTTTTAACCTCAATTTTTCGCAAACTCGGCCTTCGAACAGCTCGGTTTTCGCAGTCACATCACGGAAGGAGCTTCCTACATACCATTTGCACTGAATAATCCATAAAAATATGGGTAAAAGTACAGAAAAGTACAGGTCTACGTACACCCTCGGTCTTACTCAACTTCAGCTATAAGGGACGATTTTTTCCAGTCCGGAGGTGCAACTTATATCCGAGGTTGACTGTACTTTGCTAGCCTTTTACTAGCCAAGTATCAGCGATCTGCCTCGTACCCCTTAACATTTTTTAGCAATATAAGTTTCAAGAAAACATTATTTACTACTTTGATTTAGCTATACAAGCGTGATTTAATTATACAAGCAAAACCGATAAACAAAACAGCAAGTTCAGAACAAAGTGCAAGATCGGATGTCAAACCAGAAGACGAACTTGCAGTCGAACTTTGAAGTAGCGTTGCATATAAGAAATCTATATTGCGTAAAGAAGGCAGCATTCCAGTCAATCAGATACAGCGTATGTGCAATTAACTGAATATTGGCAGTGGCGTCATCTACAACTAACACAATGAAAAAAGAACATTACTGATAACTAATAAAACTTCAAAACATTGATTACGTACAAAATTTACTTATTTACAAAGTAAAAGAACACTAAAATGATGAATATGGTAAAATTAGTTACTTTTATTATGTATAAAAATTAGCATATTGTATATCGTAATTATGATGTCATCGATAACCAGACGCTGTCTTAGTTGAAACTGTATTTCTGTATAACTCTGAGCTCTTCACATTAAAAGCAAATCATAAAGCTGAAATCGATGCGTTTCAAAGGCGAAATTATAGAAACATCTTGGGTATTAGATGGCCAAAGAAAATTTCAAACAAAGATCTATATGAAAAAATAAAAGAAGAACCTTGGACAAGAAAAATAAAAAGACGCCGTTTAAAATGTATTGGGCATATGCTTAGACTACCTGATGACGTTCCAGTGAAGATAGCTCTTCAACAAGCCATAGAACCAGCTAAAAAACCTGCAGGAGGACAAATGTCAACATATTTAGATTTTGCACAGAAAGATTTAAACACTTCAGCATTGATCCTTAGAAATAAATCCACTTGGGGCATTGCAACGTGTAGGGAGTCCTGGCATAGAGAGGTGAGCAGAATCATGTCCCTGGACGTGTGATTCAAGAAAGAAAAGAAGAAAAGATGCTATTTTAGGCATTTTACCCCATTAAATTCGCGTTCGTGGAAAAATATAAGAATTGTCAGCAGGCGTATCAAAATCATGTCTGTTTTGGGGTATTACGTAGGTTAATTTGTACATGATAAAGTTGTTATTATCTGCTGGTTTGAACTTCTTCATTTTCTGCCTTTTTCTAGTCTGGCAGGATAGCCCATGAGCTGAATTTCGTCGGACATCAAGTTCGCTCGAAACTGGACGAAGTGAAAAGAAAAGAGATGGATCGACTTCGCGGGGCAGCTAGACAAATGATGTTAAAGAAAGAGGGTAAATTTAGATAAATTTAAAAGTTTTTTTGATTTGAGATGGTTTTTTGCCAAGTTCGAGTGCAAGTTCAAATAAATTAAAAATCTCATACATACGCAAATTGTTTAATATCTAATATCTTACTGTACTCATTTACCACTTTATCCTCCAAATTCTGTCTACTAGTGTTAAGTAACTTAACATGCAGGCCTTACACATATAGAATTTGTACATCTCAAAGCAAAATATAATTAAACATAACTAAATAATTATTATAGCAGATTCTTTTTTTTTTATCTAAAACAGATCGTTGTATGTTTTTCGTATTTCGTTTGCACAGATCTATTTTCTATTTCTTAGTTTAACCACAAGTGAAAATACTTTTAAAAATGGAGTCAGATTTTTCCAAAATAAAAAACGATGAAGCGTGAAGTTAATGGCATTGATAGGCAAAAGAATTATAAAACGGAAATGCAAATAGCAGGTGTTTTACAACACGTACTTTCTTTTATACAGTAGTTGTCGTGGTGACTTTTGCGACAACAGTAAAACAAAAACGAGAGCTTTTCCTTCTGCCATAACGCTAAATTTATTAACTCCTCGAACCAGTTCCTACAGCTATACGTAAATTAATTCACTTTGGCTTCTTTACGGCGGGTGAATCGTGAAGCCCAAACTTCATGACAGTAGTCGTCGCTTAACTCTTTCACGGCTTTTGTTTGTTTTCATTTTAAATCTCCCGCACTACTGTTCCGAAGTCGCCATTACATGACGTCACTATGCCACGTAAACCAGGGGAAGAAAAGGAAATGTTAAATTATGTCCTAAAAAACTTTACATGAAAATATCTGTTACTTAGCTTTTCGCTAACCTGCTTGAAAGACTTATGTAACTAGAAATAATAATTTAAAATGTTTTCACCAATTGATAAAATGTCGCTGACTCACCCTCCAGGGTGCACCAGTCACTAACCAAAAACATATTTTTAAACTTATTGACAAGATACAGTAATTTAAAATTTTACTCAGTTAGTGACGCGTGTGCTACGAATGCTCTGATTATTTTTTCAAAGTTTACACAATGTTATCTAATCTTATTTCAAATGACCTGTTGTAAAAATGGCTGCATCTAACGGTCATCACGAGAGTTTAAATTTACATGCTTTATACAGCGTAACTCCTGTATGCAAAAATGTATGCAAAAAGGCAGTATGAAAGTGGTATAAAATTTCAAGACGAGTTTTTTAAGCTTATGTTTATGACGGGTTTTCCTGTGCTTTAAGCATTTATAAGTGATGTAATTGGAAAAATTAACAATATCACACCCTTTTCGGACACTCAAATTTAGCCTCTGGAGTAGCTTAGTATGGTGTACACTGGTGTGATTGTACACATTGTTTTATTGTTTGCCTACTTGTTACAGCCCAAACTCTGCTGTGTTCTGCTGCTATTCCAGGATAGCCTACCAATCAGCCGAGGCGAAATTAAGGTCGTTTCATCTTTTAATAGAAATTTCTTCTTAAAAATAAGGGGTAGACTTGAGGCTAGAGTCTCCCAGAGTGTCTGGGTGAAGCATTTAAAGTATAAGAAAACCCCTCATAAACATAAAGCTTAAAAAATTCTCCTTGAAATTTTTATATCACTACGTACTGCCTTTTTGCATGCAGGACTTCAATCAGCAGTCACACTGTATAAAACATGTAAATTTAAACTCCCGCAATGACCGTTAGATGCAGCCATTTTGATGACAAATCATTTGAAACAAGTTTAGATAACACTAAGTAAACTTTTGAAAAATATCAGAGCATTCGTAACAGATGTCACTAACTAAGTAAAATTATATATTGCTGTATCTTGTCAATAAGATTAAAAATACGTTTTTGGTTAGTGAGTGGCGCACCCTGGAGGGTGAGTCAGCGACATTTCACCAATTGGTGAAAACATTTTATATAATTAATAATTTTCCTTTCTAGTTAAATAAGTCTTTCCAGCAGGTAAGCGAAATTCTAAGTAATATAGATTTGCATGGAAAGTTTTTTGGGACATAATGTAACATTTCCTTTTCTTTTCCTGTCTCCTGTGTGTACATGACATCATGTAATGGCTCCGTCGGAACAGTATTGCGGGAGATTTAAAATGAAGACAAACAAAAATTTCTTTCAACGCGAGTAAGATATGTGCATAAAGTTGCTATAAAATAATATAATTTTTAAGGCAATTTTTCTAAAACCTGCTATAGGTACCCCTTTTCTGGTCCTTTAAGTACCTCACATTGCCAAATGCACACGCTTCCAACAGGCCACCGCATAATAAAACCGCCGTTTATTAAGAACCACTTAATTTCGTTCTATTAATTGGTTTTATTAAGCGCCGACCACTGATGCACGGTAAAGACTCCTTGAGCTAGAATGTTTTTCTTCCAGGGAAAGAGTTACTAAAATCCGGAAGATTTGCACAGCACATAGATCACGATAATCCTGAAACGTTTGACATTCAAGACTTAATGAAGCTGATACAGCAGGTACGAGTATAGCGGTGGTAAGATTTAATTTATTATAATCAGTTTGGACATTTATTTCTGATCTTTGATTATTTTTTCAGTTGCCGTTGTAAGTCGATTGTAATAACAACATCATTTTTGACTTATTTTTTGCAAAAACCACGAAAATTGCATGGCATACATTGCTGCTATTGCAATAAAATTAAGTAATATGATGAAGTGGCTGTTGCCTTGATGAGATTTTGGTGACGAGAAACTTGTCTAGCTTTTTGTTGTGTTGTGGTTGGTTGGTTTACGTTGTGTATTTTGTATTATGTGTTATTTCTGTAGTTATCACTTTAACATCTAAGGTTGGGCAGTCAATGTATTATGTGTTATGTCTGTAGTTATTACTTTAACAGCTAAGGTTGGGTAGTCAATGTATTATGTGTTATGTCTGTAGCTGATCTAAGGTTGGGCAGTCACTGTATTATGCGTTATGTCTGTAGCTATCACTTTAACATCTAAGGTTGGGCAGTCACTGTGTTGTGTGTTATGTGTTATGTCTGTAGTTATCACTTTTTAACATCTAAGATTGGGCAGTCAATGTATTATGTGTTATGTCTGTAGTTATCACTTTTTAACATCTAAGATTGGGCAGTCAATGTATTATGTGTTATGTCTGTAGTTATCACTTTTTAACATCTAAGATTGGGCAGTCAATGTATTATGTGTTATGTCTGTAGTTATCACTTTTTAACATCTAAGATTGGGCAGTCAATGTATTATGTGTTATGTCTGTAGTTATCACTTTAACAGCTAATGTTGGGCAGTCAATGTATTATGTGTTATGTCTGTAGTTATCACTTTAACATGTAAGGTTGGGCAGTCAATGTGACCGGGTCCCCTCAGGGAGGGTTTGAAGATAGTTAGTAGGGACTGGGTCCCCGCCATTAGAGTTTGAAGATAGTGAGTAGGGACCGAAATCTGGATCTTTCCCGGTGCTTCACCCGATGACCATTTTCCTCTGGTGGTAATTTTGTATGTGTGCACCGTTGTAGATTGTATGATTTACAGTTGTTTGTCTGTTTTTGTTGTTGTTTGTGTGATATGTTGACGTCATTTGAGTTTATTAGCGTGCCGACATCAATAAATGACGTGTCTTGTGTTACTTTTTCTAAGAGCTTGTGTACATTTGTTTTTCTAGCTATTTGTTTTATAAACAAAATTCAAATTCAAAATCAATTTTTTTTAATTTGTCTCTCTCAATAGGTTACAAAGTGTATGAAATTAGAGTCAGTAAATTATATTAACAAAAATAGAGACGACAGAGGACCAGGGGTCATCGAGCAACCACCCCTATGTAAAATATGTTATTTTAGATACCAAAGCTTTTTTAATTTAATAATACAAATATGTTATGTCAATTATTTGTGCTGAAATGTGTTGTGAATTTAAGATTGGCTGAGGAGACAATAATTAATTTTGTGCAAGTAAGATTAAATAATTACAGATATTTTGATGTTTATGGTTTAAATTTGTCTTTATCTTTTATAAGCTGATGGTTTCTTGGGTGTTTTGTCAATACGTCACTTGGTGTCACTTATGTGTAAAAGTCTTAATGTCCTTTTTAATTGTTTCATTAAATTTAAGTCTTTGAATTAAATAATTGCAAGGTTTCAAATTTACAGGTCTTGGCAGCAGTTATGTAAAACATGCAAATCCAGGTAATAAAGTCACAGGTCAAAAAGTCACAGGTCAAAAAAGTCACAGGTCAAAAGGTCTCAAGTCAAAAAGTCACAAGTCAAAAAGTCACAAGTCAAAAAGTCACATGTAAAAAAGTCACAGTTCAAAAAGTCACAGGTTAAAGAGTCACAAGTAAAAAGTCACAGTTCAAAAAGTCACAGGTTAAAGAGTCACAAGTAAAAAGTCACAGGAAAAAAGAAAGAACCTCAACCCTAGCCGTAATTTAATTGTGAATTTTTTTCCTGTGACATTTTCCCTAACCAAAGTTGTGACTTTTTTTGCTGTGAGTTTTTCACTTGTGACTTTTTGACCTGTGACTTTTTGAGTAAAATACAATTGAATATGATTTGTCTCATTTGTTGCTAGGCAACAAAAGATTTGGAAGATTTGGACAATCAACGCAAAGAAGAGTTCAAACAATATGAGATGGAGAAGAAACACAAACATGAACAACAGTTGGAAAATCTCACAGCAGAGGTATTATGAGCTTACTTACAGGAAAACCAGATGATTGTGTGGACATGAGTTCAGAATAGAGAATGCTCTAAAATATTGAAAACTACAATAGCTTTCTTTAAATCGAAGCTTAGATTAAATAATAATTACCTCGGATACACAAATTTCGTTAAACTTTCAAAGCTACGCGCGGCTCAGTGAATCTACTAAGATTGGCAGCGGTGCCTTTTTGTCACATGCGCATGGCCGATAAATAGAAGGTGGTACCGTGATAACCATGATCATGAACTGCAGAGTTTGTTTCTGACGTCATATGATGTAAAGCCCATTTTTCGTGACATCATGCATTTAAACAGTACTGTAACACCTATGCAAATGTGCTTGACGTGCAAGGGAAGACTCCTGCCATTGCACAAACTGTTGTTAGTTTCTGACGTAACCAATAGCTGTGTTCGGTTGCCGTTAATTAAATTTCTAAGCTAATTATTCAAATACAAGAAACAATTGCTAACTTTTACAGGCAAGAAAATGTATATTTTTGACAATAAATAAAATGAGATTGAGTCTAAACAATCGTCCGGTCTTCCTTTAATGTGGAACATTTGGTTGCTTGCCGCGCACACGCACACACATGCATGTACGTTTTGCTTGCACATGCAGTATAATCCAGCTGTAATCCGGAGTTTCAATGGACCATGAAAATTTGCTCAGTATAACGCAGTCTCGTTATTATGTGATAAATTACAAATTTGCATAAAATATTACATAAAATGAAAATTTGATGTTACTATTTTATATGTTATATGTTTTGTACTACGTTATTAATGTTTTTTAATGCTTAACATGTTTTAATGTACAAGCAGTTGCACATTTTTTAATATGCAGTTTTTGTTGGGCTAGCTGTTTTTCAATTTAAAAAGTTGTTAGGAAGATTATAGAAATTCGAAAGGAATAAAAACTGGCTTCATAGTCTTAATGGAAACAGGCTTCATAGTCTTAATAAAAACTGGCTTCGTGGTCTTAATAAAAACTGGCTTCGTGGTCTTAATAAAAAGCCCCGAAGCTTTTGTACAGTAAAATTTCTGTAAAGCACCTTCAATAAGATGTTGATTTTAAAGCAAAACTGGACCCAATCTTAAACTATGTCAAAACAATGTACTCTTTAAAATATTGAAAGGGAACATACTATTTTTTCAAAAATGACTAACGTGAAAGAATTATTACCACATAAATACAATTTCATGTTCGCGCCACTAGTTCTTCGGTGTTACGGACGCTAGTTAGACGGACACTAGCGCCTGCATTTTGGAAATGCACTGCACAAAAAACAGGTGCTGTACCTTTCAGTTCAGCTGTGTTACTTTGTAACGAACTGCACACGTTGGACAGCTCATGTGTGAAATTTGAAATTTGAATTTTTATCTTAAAACTTGCCTAGTTTTAGTACAGCACACTGAATATCTTACAGTAACACTGTACTTCAATTTTCACTTTCGCAAACACGTGCAACACGCTCGTGGGATGTTTTTTGCAGTTGAAAATTACGTTAGTTTGTGATGTCATCAATAGTTGGGCTCGCCTGATAATAATTAAGATTTTAATCTATTATTTAATGATCAGAAGCGCTTTTGCATTAATTATGGTAAAATGTAAACTTTTTATCGGACTTGATAATGGAGTAGTATGTGAAAAATCACCCTGTCTTCCTTCAATCGAAATTTTGTTTCCTGCTATAAATGATTTTTAGACAGTTTTGCTTGTTTTTGGCATCTCTAAATTGCGTAATTGCTCAATTCCGATGTTTTCTCCATTAGAAAGAGAATGGTAACAATTTACTTTGCATGCGTCTGTATCGGGTAACTGGTGCATTTTCTTGCCGTTTTTTCCAGCAGGAACGCTCAAAGCAGGAAGAGGAATGGCGAAAACAACAGGAACTACACAACAAACATCCTAAAGTACACCATCCCGTACGTGTAGGGTTCACGTTTGTTTGTACACCATCCCGTACGTATGGGGTTCACGTTTGTTTGTTCACTATCCCGTACGTGTAGGGTTCACGTTTGTTTGTACACCATCTCGTACGTATAGGGTTCACGTTTGTTTGTACACCATCCCGTACGTGTAGGGTTCACGTTTGTTTGTTCACTATCCCGTATGTATGGGGTTCACGTTTGTTTGTACACCATCCCGTACGTATAGGGTTCACGTTTGTTTGTACACCATCCCGTACGTATAGGGTTCACGTTTGTTTGTTCACCATCCCGTACGTATAGGGTTCACGTTTGTTTGTACACCATCCCGTACGTATAGGGTTCACGTTTGTTTGTACACCATCCCGTACGTATAGGGTTCACGTTTGTTTGTTCACTATCCCGTACGTGTAGGGTTCACGTTTGTTTGTACACCATCCCGTATGTATGGGGTTCACGTTTGTTTGTACACCATCCCGTACGTATAGGGTTCACGTTTGTTTGTACACCATTCCGTACGTGTAGGGTTCACGTTTGTTTGTACACCATCCCGTACGTATGGGGTTCACGTTTGTTTGTACACCATCCCGTACGCATAGGGTTCACGTTTGTTTGTACACCATCCCGTACGTATGCGGTTCACGTTTGTTTGTACACCATCCCGTACGTATAGGGTTCACGTTTGTTTGTACACCATCCCGTACGTATAGGGTTCACGTTTGTTTGTACACCATCCCGCACGTGAAGGGTTCACGTTTGTTTGTACACCATCCCGTACGTATAGGGTTCACGTTTGTTTGTACACCATCCCGTACGTATAGGGTTCACGTTTGTTTGTTCACTATCCCGTACGTGTAGGGTTCACGTTTGTTTGTACACCATCCCGTATGTATGGGGTTCACGTTTGTTTGTACACCATCCCGTACGTATAGGATTCACGTTTGTTTGTACACCATTCCGTACGTGTAGGGTTCACGTTTGTTTGTACACCATCCCGTACGTATGGGGTTCACGTTTGTTTGTACACCATCCCGTACGCATAGGGTTCACGTTTGTTTGTACACCATCCTGTACGTATGCGGTTCACGTTTGTTTGTACACCATCCCGTACGTATAGGGTTCACGTTTGTTTGTACACCATCCCGTACGTATAGGGTTCACGTTTGTTTGTACACCATCCCGCACGTGAAGGGTTCACATTTGTTTGTACACCATCCCGTACGTATAGGGTTCACGTTTGTTTGTACACCATCCCGCACGTGAAGGGTTCACATTTGTTTGTACACCATCCCGCACGTGAAGGGTTCACGCTTGTTTGTACACCATCCCGTACATATAGGGTTCACGTTTGTTTGTACACCATCCCGTACGTATAGGGTTCACGTTTGTTTGTACACCATCCCGTACGTATAGGGTTCACGTTTGTTTGTACACCATCCCGCACGTGAAGGGTTCACGTTTGTTTGTACACCATCCCGTATGTATGGGGTTCACGTTTGTTTGTACACCATCCCGTACGTATAGGGTTCACGTTTGTTTGTACACCATTCCGTACGTGTAGGGTTCACGTTTGTTTGTACACCATCCCGTACGTATGGGGTTCACGTTTGTTTGTACACCATCCCGTACGCATAGGGTTCACGTTTGTTTGTACACCATCCCGTACGTATGCGGTTCACGTTTGTTTGTACACCATCCCGTACGTATAGGGTTCACGTTTGTTTGTACACCATCCCGTACGTATAGGGTTCACGTTTGTTTGTACACCATCCCGCACGTGAAGGGTTCACGTTTGTTTGTACACCATCCCGTACGTATAGGGTTCACGTTTGTTTGTACACCATCCCGTACGTATAGGGTTCACGTTTGTTTGTTCACTATCCCGTACGTGTAGGGTTCACGTTTGTTTGTACACCATCCCGTATGTATGGGGTTCATGTTTGTTTGTACACCATCCCGTACGTATAGGGTTCACGTTTGTTTGTACACCATTCCGTACGTGTAGGGTTCACGTTTGTTTGTACACCATCCCGTACGTATGGGGTTCACGTTTGTTTGTACACCATCCCGTACGCATAGGGTTCACGTTTGTTTGTACACCATCCCGTACGTATGCGGTTCACGTTTGTTTGTACACCATCCCGTACGTATAGGGTTCACGTTTGTTTGTACACCATCCCGTACGTATAGGGTTCACGTTTGTTTGTACACCATCCCGCACGTGAAGGGTTCACATTTGTTTGTACACCATCCCGTACGTATAGGGTTCACGTTTGTTTGTACACCATCCCGCACGTGAAGGGTTCACATTTGTTTGTACACCATCCCGCACGTGAAGGGTTCACGCTTGTTTGTACACCATCCCGTACATATAGGGTTCACGTTTGTTTGTACACCATCCCGTACGTATAGGGTTCACGTTTGTTCGTCTAACTTTTTGCTCACCTGTAACGTGAATGTTATGAAAGTTTTTTCCAGTTTTCATGACAGACCTGACGCATTATAATATTTGTGATTGTAATCTTGCTAGTCAAACTGTTGAACATTTAGTATTTGTTTTCCCCCTTATAGATCAAGAAGAAGTGTCAGGTGTTTATCAAACTGTCATGTTAACCTGGTTTTTACTGAGTGAGAAGATGAACTACTGAAAACGTTATAAATTTTTAAATTTAGCAAAAGATGATTTTATTTTAAGTTTATCGAATGTATAACGAAATAACTGTGCAAACGCGATTGACATTGTGACTTGTATTTGAGGCAGCTTAAAAACTTTTGTATATTAAGCGAATTTTGATTAACAAACCGGTTTTAATATAAACCATTCCTTTATAAATAGAAGGATTGGTAAATATTTGTCTCTTCCTTTCTCTTTCTCTCTCTCTCTCTCTCTCTCTCTCTTGCTCTCTGTGTCTCTACCGTCTGTCCCCCCTCTCTCCCCCTCCCTCCCTCTCTCTCTCTCCCTCTTTCTCTCCCTCCCGCCCTCCCTCCTCTGTCTCCTTCTCTTTGTCCTCTCTACATTTTTAGCTATAAGGCTGAAAGATATAACATACCCTCTTCATGAGTCTATTTCGAAAATTATTAAAAAATTCTTCATCAAAATGATATTAAACTTTTACCCTGGGCCATTTCTTACAAAGATTGTGTTCGGCGTGCCACAAACCTTGCATTGCATTAACTTTGCCCAGAATCACTTACTGACATGCCGGTTCCTCTTTTAGGGGAGCAAGCAGCAACTGGAACAGGTGTGGGAGGAAACGGATCACATGGACCCAGAAGATTTTGATCCTAAAACATTTTTCAGACTTCACGGTATGACTGTTTGACTTCTGTTGCACTGTGATGATTTGGCAGAAATATTTCTCAGTGGTAGAACAGACTTTTTTACGGACTGCCAACAGTTCAGTTTGTTTATATGTGTCAATTTATTTGTATGATTGTAGAATTGCTAAACTAATGTAATAATTTCTGAAATTTAAAAGGTAAATTCAGGGATGAGAACTTGCGGATATGCAGAATTCCGAGTGTTTGGAAGAGCAATAGTGCCATTTTTGTAAATCCCAGTACATTATTTCACAAGCTGACCGCTAGTTGACAGGCCGTCACTTTGTTAACATCACGTACATCAGTGTAACCACGTGTATATCTCTATGTATAAAAATATAGAATCAATTTTGCGGAGTTATTTGAGTCAATTGCAGACAGTTTTTATATACTTTTGCATAGGAGCAGCTAGTACTTAGGCGTTTTTGAGACAATTAGGTATCACGTATCCTTGATAGTTGGGTTTTTTATGTCCACTTAGAGGCTCTCTATGGTCACAAAATTGCAATTTGTTGCTGGCTCCACGCGGCCCCCAAACCCCTGTCCTGTTTCAGAGTTTTTTTGCAATTTGTCATTCTCATTCCTGTACATTAGGTTGAAAGGCCTGTAGAAAAACTTGAATAGTAGTTTTGCAAATAGTTGAAGATTTGGTATTGGAAATATTTGGGCTTACATTAAATCCTCGCTTAACGACGCTAATGGGTTCCAGCAAAATGTGACGTTAAGTGAAACATCGTTAAACGAAGCCAAGACTTCCATAGAAAGTAATGTACAAGAATTGAGATACGTTCCACAGGCAAAAATCACTTCTGCTTAGATCATATAAGTTAAACATTCAATGAATTTTATTCATATTTCTACTAATTAATGTCTTCCTCTTTGCCTGAAACCACCTGTATATTTTACTTACCACTACCTAGCTATAGCGGTTTCTGTTGGGTTAACATTTAAGCCTAGTCAGCGATTGAACAATAAACACTGCAGAGTCAAGCCCTGGGGCGACCTTGTAAATTTTACCTACTTACTTAGTGTGGTTGCTACAGCAACAGGTTGGAGGGAGAATTGCTTGCATAAAGTTTGCTCGCTGGTCACTCGATAGTTGATACAAACCGCTAGTAATGACAGTAGCAGCATCAGTGGTCAGTCGGGAAGCAAAAACATGTATAATAATTACACTGTTTACATTACTAGTACGTTTTTATCACAGAATAACGCAATATCTGCGGTTTTGATGCATCAAATTGAGTAAAAATGTTGTTTATAGAATGAAATTTGCCTTGCGCGAGGTAACAAAATCGTCATTAAAGTGAAACCTGCGTCGTTAAGTGAAACAGGTGTCAAATGGTCGACGTCGTTAAAACGAAACATTGCTAAACGGGGAATCGTTAAGCAAAGACTTACTGTAATTTCCCTCATTAGTTGGAGATTATCATGTTATAATCGGTAACTGGTTTTCATTACATAATCGGTAACGAGATTCGTCGAAAAGCAAAAAATGGGATTAATGGTCTCTCGTTTGTGGTTGATGATAGTAACTGTAGCTGCAAAAGAGGTTTGCTCAACCACGTGACGGGATAAGTGTTTATATTTCACGGTAACAGGATGATGTCATCTTTTGCTCAAAATGAACGCGCCCAAGTGTGAAATGATTACGACTTTCTCTCCTTCAGGACTGTAAACATTTGTTGCATTTCGCTTAGGTTCACGAAAGACTGCTCTCATTAAGCGGCCGTTACATTATACAGTGTTCCCTCACTACTTCGCGGTTCGTTTAACGTGGACTCGCTGTTTCGCGGGTTTTCAAAAATACTATTGTAAAATATTCACCGTGGTGTTTTCGCTATTTCGCGGATTTTTGATGTACTCCGTCAAAATTACGTATCTAGGTTTAAGAGTTTAAAACATTTTTATGAACATTTAAGTAAAGGTTTTTAAAAGGTTCATGCACAGTATGGGAAAAGTTATTAAGGGAATGGGAAAGGGTTATGTATAAGAGTGTGGGGAGGGTTTATAAAGACTTAAAATAATGTATAACTACTAAAATAAGTATAGCGTCCCTACTTCGCGGAAATTCACTTATCGCGGGTGGGCCTGGAACGGAACACCCGCGATAAGTGAGGGAACATTGTGTTCGTTCATTTTTGTAGATTTCTACTCCTGACACAGTGGATTTTCATGCAAAATTATATATGATATGCATTTGCTCACCCTTGACAACTTAAAAATCAATTTTTGATGAAAAAATTGAGAAGAGCTTTCAGTAACTGCAGTGTTTGCACTGTAACAATGTACAGTATCACTTGTGTGAAATTTGCTAATGCAGAAAATTTCAACTATCCAGACACAACATATCTGATACACTTTGGCCTTAAGTATAATCTACTTTTACGGAGAAATTCTTGTTAAAAGATGAAACGACTTTAATTTTTCCTTGGCTCATCGGTTGGTTTTTCTGGAACTCTGTACAGCAATTTGTCCTCGAAGGCTGTAGCAATTAGGCGATCAACAAAATAGTGTGTCCAATCACGTAAGTGTACACCAGACTAAGCTACTCAATAGGCTAAGCTAGAGTGCCTGAAGAGGGTGTGTTTTTCTTAATCTTATCCAATTAAATCACTTATAAATGTTTAAACAAATAGCATAATTGGATAGCCCAGATCTTCCTGAATAGAACAGCACCTAATTTGTAATCATTTAGTTATGTCTGTGCTCATACAGTAGCAGGAAAGTCATAGGTCTTATAAGACCTATTTTGAATGGCGCGGTCCTGAACGAGTTAAATTGATTCCACTGATTATATGAGATGCTTATTGCAATTGTATTGCTGGAACTCAATGAACACTTTTCACCAATATTAAAATAATAATAACCTCGGCCCGTTCCCGTTCTCCACATCTCAGCCGTATAACTTTTGCAAAAAACGGCCGAAAAATGGCCATTTTTGGAGGTTTTTCGCCCGCCGTTCGTCCCAGGGGGCCCGATTAAAAAAATAAACCCCCAATGAGACGACACTAGATCGAGACCTTTCGTTTGATGTATAGATCGCCGCAAATGGTGCCCTCGTCGAAGCTGTAGCCTCGAATCTTATATATATATAAATAAATATATATACCAAGAATATTAATATAATAGATCCGACTTCGCAAGAAGCTCGAGCTTTTCCTTTAAAATAGAAAACTTTCCTAGTTCCATTGCTGTTGCCTCAGATGGACTAGCAATCCAAACAGTTACAAAGAATCCGATGTTTCAAAGTATAATAACGGTTGTGCGATATTTTTCTTAGCAGAATTGTGAAAATCGCTTTTGTATTTACTTTTATAGACTATAACAGAGATGGTTTTCTTGATCCGCGGGAATTGGAAGCCTTGTTCGTTAAAGAGGTGAGCTCGTTAGGTTTTCCTGTTTAATTTACCACTAATTATGAATAGAATCGTGCTGTGCATCTTTTATTAAGATACTGTACATTTCGGACAAGCTCTGAATTCCTTTTTTTTGCTCAAAATACTGTGGTTCAAATCTTACCTGCAATTGAAGTTAAGCAACGCTGAGCCTTGTTATTAAACGGGTGGATGAGCCATTTCGTATGTCTTATTCCCACTAGGCATTCATCTCCTTGAAAGCTGATCTCTATATACTAATTATGTATAAAACGAACGACGATGACGCAAGTAAATAACGCACTGGTGCCGAGCGTTGCCGTATCTGAGAGGGCTGTACTTGACAACGAGAAATGTCCTGGTCCTGCCACAATTAATTACTTTAAATAGCTGTTGCTGTTAGGTATAGGCCCAGGCTGGCAGAGTGTTAAACTATAATAAAAATTTGGGATCTGTGAAAACTAGATTTCCCGTTATTTTAGTTGGACAAAATGTACGATCCGGATAATCCCGAGGATGACATGTACGAGCGGGAAGAGGAAATGGCCCGCATGAGAGAACACGTTCAGAGGCAGGTCGACGCGAATCGGGACGGTCTCATCAGTCTGCAGGAGTTTCTCGACGAATCTCAGCGGGAGGAATTCAATCAGGACGAGGGTTGGGAGGTTGGTGTAGACTTTTTGCAATGATTAAGCAATTTTAGCAAAGACCTTGACGTTTTTATTGATTTTTTGAGTTTAAGTTCGACAATCTTCAGCATTAAATGACTCTGTATAGCAGTGAGGTGTTGTGGTCATAGTTATAGTGACATTTGCTGATGTGTAGAAATACTGGTGATTTCAGGTTAGGTTAATGTTTATATTTGAGTCTTTAGTTAATGAGTTCCCAAGCACTTTTCTTGGGGTCGCGGGCTAGTCCAAAAACTATTTTTAAAAATGCCTCTGTCTCTCATTACATCATTTTGTTCTGGAAAGTGAAACTGGGTTTTTCCGCTCTAAATGCAGTATGTCAATGCTTGATTTTCCGGTAAACAGAAAAAGCGCGCTGTTGTGTACAGTGTACACCGTGCGAAAGCGAGTCTCTATTCATTTACCTTGGATACCTATTGCAGCATTACTGGTTGCTGAGAAACAGGTGCAACCATCACATGAATGAATTAATGAAACAATCACTCATTGTTTGTTGACTAGTAAGTTAAAATTATTAAATTAATAAAAATAACTATGCGGAATGCCTGCCTTCAATATTATGTATAACTGGACAGCAACAGTTAAAAACTGGGAAGGTAAGTCCGTCAATGCACTGACTAAACTTTTCTTCACATTAAAGGAAAGAACAAGTCACTCAGTAAGTTGAGTTTATTATACTGTTGACTATAATATATAACAAAGAAAAATATAACAATGAAATTTGCACAGAACTACCTATAAAGCATATGTTTAACATATACTACATCTGAATAGAAATTTTCAGGCGTGGTGGTAGCCGCCATTCACTCGAAAATCATGACGTAACGGGGAGACTTCGTGACTTTTCATAAGCGCGCGCTGCTTAAATTAATTCAAATTTTCGCAACTTACCTAATTTTCGCACAAAAATATTACAAAATCTAATTTTTACAAAGGTTTACATCAATATTTTACATCAAGTGACAAACGCACTGCTTTTCTCTGTGAATTAATGCTCTAAAAGTCGATCGAATTTCATTTTATAGGATTTAGGTGACGCTCCTCAGTTCAACGAGGAAGAATATCAGGAATACTTGAGACAAGTGGCTCTCGAAGAACAGAAGATGCGGGCTCGCCATGGCGCCAGGATGGAAACTGTACGATTGACTTTTTTAATTCCTATTTGGCAACTTCTCATTTTGGTATTACAGTAGGCGCAGCTTAAGAGACTCACGGTTAATAGACTTAATCGCTTAATTGACTCAAAAACACCTGGAACGGGCCGCTTCTATTCTAATGTATATGAAAACTGTCGGCAATTGACTCAATTAACTCCACATAATTGACTCAATGTTTCTGCTTCACATGCTTCAATAAGACACTTTCGTGCGGCTAATAAGCTTTTATGACTTTTATATCATCTTAGTTTACTTCTGTCCTATAATATACATAGAAACAATCATGTGAAGTACCATTTTGTTTATAAGCAGGAACTGTTTATCATACGCTAATTATGATAGCCTAATGGTTTGCTTTGACCCGCCCTTCCACTGTAAGTAACCTCGTTACCCAAGAATTCCTGGAAGCTAAACATTTAATCACTTGCTTAGCAGTTTGCTTTTAAAGCTCTGGTTGTTTTTCCCAGAAAGTTTAATCAGTTAGACTTGTGTGATTTAGAAAAGTATACTTTTTAATTTATTGCTAATTAACTTACATAAATTAATATTTTAAATTATATTTTCTAATTTTTAACTGCACAAAGGAATTTAAGCATTACTTCGTTTCTAAAATTCATTAAAAACCACTGTAGGGCATAGTAAGCTAATAACTCATAATTATATACCTGTAATACTACACCTATCGGTTAATAGGTTCAGTCGGCCAGTAGGGTCAAAACACTTCGGTCCCAAAGTGAGTCTATTAAGCGGCACCTACTTAACTAGCATTTTATAGTTTGTGCGATTGTTGTGGTGTACCGGATAAGACATCTTGGACATGAAATTTTGCTGGAATGTCATAAATGTGGTACACATTTTAATGTACATTTTTACAACATGCATTTAGAAACTCGTTGTTCCCCTACACCCATATTAACACGATGTTATAATCCATTTTAACATGCATTTGTTAGTGCAAATGCAAAGGCATTGTTCCACTGCACGCAAATTATCATGGTGCTGTACTCATTTTAAATTACATTTTTAGAACCTATGTGCCAAGAACTATAATCAGGGGCGTATCAACACTTTACGACACCCTAGGCTGATAGTTCTGTCCCGCCCATCTCTATTGTGAATTTATGGTTGTTTATGTAATGAGGAGATTAAACAATTACTTGTGGTGTATTAGAAACACTATTAACTTAGTTTCTGTGTGGTCATTATTAATTACATGTACTTGCATAGCACTTACAGGCTGGACAACTACTTGTGTAATACCTTGCACCTGTTCGTTATGTGGCAGTTATATAAGAGCTGCAGTCAGTAACTGTTTGTGTTGTGTTACAAAATGTGCCCTTTACACGAATATGAATATATGCACATTTTCCGAGGAAAACAAGAATTTTTTCTAAAATGTGAGGCCCTGAAACTTTGGCATCCTAGGCTATAGCCTAGTTAGCATATTGGGTAATATGCCCCTGACTATGATTGAAAGTTGCATGCATTAAATATGACTGCGTAGCAGCTTTTATACAAAATAGTTAATATATTGATTGTTACTAATTGTTTCAGGTTCCTCCACATTTGAGACAAGAGCCGCAATTCCAAGGTCATCCTCAGTTCCAAGGTCAGCCGCAGTTCCAACCGCAGCACCAAGGTCAAGCGCAATTCCAACCACAGTTTCAAGGTCAGCCGCATTTCCAAGGTCAACCGCAATTTCAAGGCCAGCCACAGTTCCAGGGTCAGCCACAATTCCAAGGTCAACCACAGTATCAAGGTCAACCACAAGTCCAGCGGCAGCAGTACCGAGATCCTCAGTTTGAGCAGGCGCGAGATTTTGGCGGTGGTGCACAACTGCACCAGGGTGGTCAATTCCAGATGCACCAAGAACCTTATCAGGTAGGCATATCGTGTTATGGATTTAAATTCGCATCTTGAATGCTGTAATTTCTCAGTGTTTGGGGTTTTAACAAAATGTAAAGTGTTTAAAACTGGACCCAATCTTAAACTGCAGCTCAAAACAATCTATTCTATAAAATACTGAAAGGAAACATACTATTTTTCCCAGAATGGCTTACATGAAAGAATTATTACTGCACAAACACAATTTCATATTCGCGCCACTGAGTTTCGTTAAGTTTTGTTTACTATCATCTTCTAATGTATAGACTGATACTTTCTAGGTAAGTACCTATTACGTATGATAGTAATGTTTAAAATTTTGCTACATTATTGACATTTTTTCTTGTAAGGAGAAATGTGTGTTTATTGAATTCGTAGCGACTTTCGATACAGTCTCGAAGCAAAGTTTTTCTTGTTTATATTTGTTGCCTTTCTTTATCTTTAGCCACAGCAACAGTTAGGTCAGCAGCAACAACAACAGCAGCAACAGCGGCAACATTTAGACCAACAACAGCAGTTGTTTGAGCAGCAGCAGATTCTTCAACAACAAAAACTGCAACAGCAACAGCAACAACAGCTGCAACAACAACAGCAGCAACAACAGCAGCAGCGGCAACAACAACAGGTATAGTGCTTTAATTGAATATGACAGTGCTGTACGTGTTTTAAAACTTTAAAAGTTGTTAAAATTTTAAGTCAAGCTAAGCAGAAAAAACTATAATATTTGATATAATTTCTGTTATTTCTGAATTGGGTCCCTTTGCAACTTGAGCAATGGACTTGTTTGTTTGTGAGGTAAGACTAAGCCTGGCTCTAATTACATATTAATAGCTCCTTTATTTCCTGAATGATTTATATGGGTTCTTCTGGTAAACATTAAATTGATCAAAACAGAAGTTTTTTACATTCTGTCAGAAGGTGAAAGATCTGCATGACGACAGTAAATTTCACTTATTGTTGCTTAACAGTTTAAGATGTGAACAGTCCAGCTCTTCAGTGTCTCCCTGTTACGAAACTGATAAGAGAGTCTTGTTTAAGAAACTCTCTTCAAATTCCGAATCGACTGTGAACTCACATTTAGTCAGTATTTTTCGCAACTTGGAGTTATCACAGTTACGTTGTAATTTAGAATTTACTACACGAACTTGAACTGTTTATGCTCAGCATTATAGCCTTTGCATCACGAAGATTTTGGCACTCTATCCTTCAATTAACCAGCTCGTAATTGTGCAAACTTTTGTAACTGGTTTTAAGAATTAACTGCATGAATATCACATCAAAGCAAAACCGGACATAATCTTAAACTCTAGGTCAAAACAATATATTCTTTAAAATATTGAAAGAAAACTTATTTTTTCAAAAATGACTTACGTGAAAGAATTATTATCGCAAAAACGCAATTTCGCATTCGTGCCACTAGTTCTTCACGGTTACATGCATTTTGCCATTTACTAATTAGATGGGCACTAGCGCCTGCATCTGGGAAACACTTTGCACAAAAAATATGTGCCGTACCTCTCAGTACTGCGCCGTTAAGTTGTGACACAGTGCCCAAGTTTGAGAAGTCACGCGCGAGCACAGTGGTAAACTTAAAATTTGCGCAGTATTTGTATATAACACTTCAATTTTTGCTTTCGCGAGCACATGCAACATGCCTGTGGAATGTTTTTGCTGTTGGAAATTATGTTCAGTTGTGATGTCATCACCAGTTTGGCTCGCTTGCTATTAACTAAATTTTTAGCCTCTTACCTAATTATCAGAAATGCTTTGGCGTTATTATAGGTGTTAAAATGTATGTTTACCATACTTCAAATTGGTATAGCATATGAAAAATCATACTGTTCTCCTTTAATTAATCTATTAATTAATGATTTTTTTGCTGTTTTCTCAACCTGTCATCATGAAAATGTTACTGGCTCTTTATTTTCTACACTGCACATCTATAATTCTTCGAAATCCATCGACTACTTGAAACTTTGTCACACATCACATGCACAGACAAATTAACGAAATCGGACTAAGACGTAACCTTCTTTGCATTACTCGTACAATGTATTATTCTTTTGTGGCATTTGATACTTCGAAATAATGATAAAAATAATGATAATGATACGCCCAGGGAGAAAACAAGTGGGATTTTCCCCATAATGCATTGCGCTTGCATCAAAAGGATCGCAATTAGATTCTCATTACGTTTTGTTTTGCGCTGCAGAGAAAGCAAATCTATTGACGTCAAGTCTTAATGTTAATGTAAGATATGCGTTGCATACATACTGACTCTGTAATAGCAGCTATTGTGTTTTTCAACGATAGTCGTGATAACGAGGGTCTCATTTAAGCTTTTCACCATCTTTGCTATCATGAATTTCTCGCTTATGGATGAGAATGTAATGGTTGCTAATGGGACTGTGCAATAGCAGCTATTGTGTTTTCCAACGGTAGTCGTGAAAACGAGGGTCTCGTTTAAACTTTTTACCATCTTTGCTATCATGAATTTCTTGCTTATGGATGAGAATGTAATGGTTGCTAATCGGACTGTGCAATAGCAGCTATTCCAAAGATAGTCGTGAAAACGAGGGTCTCATTTAAGCTTTTCACCATCTTTGCCATCATGAATTTCTCGCTTATGGATGAGAACGTAACGGTTACTAATGGGACGGTGGTCAGCGAAGAATCACAGGTTACTTCAACACTGTTGTTCATAAGCTCAATAGCATTGTGTAAGTAAAAAGTAATGATATAGTTTCCTGAGTTTATTATGAAGTCTTCTATAAGTTTTGAGAGACAAAGTTGGTGTCATTTGATGGTGAAGTTCTCGAAGTTTTGCACTAACCTAAACACAGTCGAATGAGAAAACACACATTTACTTATTTTCTGCTTTTTTATTTAAATAAATTTAAAGAATTATTTTTTTGTTAACGAGGGGTGGAACAAATGTTAAGAAGACGAAAATTTGGCCACCCTGATCAAGTGTTGTTTATTGTCATCCTCATTTCGCTTCAGTTTGTCAAAGTTCGTCCTTATATTTGTGACATGTATTTGCGTGGCAGTAAAACATTGTATAATTTTAACAAGCTCCAAATTTTTATTCTAAATTTCGTGATTCAGATTTTTCTAAACTGAAGCCAATTTCTCTAAACTGCGACTGCATTAAACTGAGAAAGTTATTCTTTTGAATATTTTCGCAGTGATTGCAGACTTTATGGGTGTTTCTTATGCTCTTCTGTTTGCTGGAAGCGCCAATTTGGCGTTCGTCGACAGGTACTCATTGTTGACATTTGTGGCATGACTGAAAGCTAGCTCCTTATCAAGGCTAAGATGAGTCACTGAATCATCAGAGGTGTCATAGCAATGTTCAGATCAGAACACGTGTAACAAATAGTCATAATAAGTATGGTGAATGAAACTCTCAGAGCGAGTTTTGAACCTGGACCCCTTATGCAAAACATATGCGTGTGACCACTCGGCCGTGTCTATCCAGCCTGAAATGGCAAGCATCCGAAACTATATCATTATTTCTGATTTGTTCTGCTTTAGTGATACTGTGTGTGGTCTTCGTCGTCTTGAACGCGTTTGCAGCTGTTGCATTTGTTGCCGTGGATTCCTTAAGAACGACCGCAAACGCCTTCTTGGCTAACCTTGCCGTAGCCGATACCCTGACTGGCTGCTTACTACTGCAGTTGTTTATCGTACGCGGAATTCTCGCGAAGGAAATGTCGCTACCTTACTGTGCCATGAATCTTGTTGGTTTTTTTACTAGTTTCACTGGTACTCTCGTCACCGAAATTCTGGTGTCAATCGACAGGTACCTCGCTGTCATCTATCCGCTGCATTATCCAACGATCTGCACTTTTAAACGCGTCACGATCGTCATCCTTGCATCTTGGATCTACTGTCTCCTTATCGGCTTCGTCTCTCTGACCCGTTTGTTAGAGGAGCCCAAAAGACGCATAGGAATTTGCTACATTATCGATGAGATCGACTCTCGATTCACATTTTTCTTTTTCACGCATTACGTGTTGTTGGTTGTCGTGATGATTTTTGTTTATGGGCGTATATTGAAGATTGTCTTGCGACACAGCAGACGCACGATTCCCGCTTTACCAGATCAGCAATCTACGGGGCTAAGCATGACGGAGCAGCTAAAATCTGCAGTGCTCGTTTTTACCGTAACTCTTATAGCAACTGTATGTTTCTTTCCGTTATTTTTTCACTCACTAATGCGTCATATAACAGGATCGCACGGATCCGGTTGGATTATGCGTGTTTCGCATTTCTTTGGAATTTTTAAAGGGATTTTGATTATGTTTGTGTATTTTTGGAAGGTGAAAAAGCTACGCGAGATCTTCTTGAAACTGATGTGTTGGAAGTACGGTGAAACTTACCTACCCAGTTCCAATCCTAGTAGCAATTGACAACCCCAAAAAGTTGCGACTGTCTAATCGTGTGGTTAACAAATTTCAAATTTATAATCGTGCGAGCAGAGAGGACACTGCAAGAGACACGAAAAACCTTAAGTATTTTAATAACAAGAGGTGTTGCTTTTTTCATCTTTTTTGCTTTTCTGGATTGCCTTTAATGCTAAAGGCATATTGGTCTATTTCAAAGTGAAGATTAAGAAGTTTATCCACCATATATGTATAGAGGTATGTTTAAAAAGTTCATTTAAAAGTGTTTTTAAGGTTTGTGTTTTAAAGATTTTGTCGCATGTGAGTGTACTACCTGTTGTGTTTAAAGATTTTGTCGCATGTGAGTGTACTACCTGTTGTGTTTAAAGATTTTGTCGCATGTGAGTGTACTACCTGTTGTGTTTAAAGATTTTGTCGTATGTGAGTGTACTACCTGTTGTGTTTAAAGATTTTGTCGTATGTGAGTGCACTACCTGTTGTGTTTAAAGATTTTGTATGTGAGTGTACTACCTGTTGTGTTTAAAGATTTTGTAGTATGTGAGTGTACTACCTGTTGTGTTTAAAGATTTTGTAGTATGTGAGTGTACTACCTGTTGTGTTTAAAGATTTTGTAGTATGTGAGTGTACTACCTGTTGTGTTTAAAGATTTTGTAGTATGTGAGTGTACTACCTGTTGTGTTTAAAGATTTTGTCGCATGTGAGTGTACTACCTGTTGTGTTTAAAGATTTTGTCGTATGTGAGTGTACTACCTGTTGTGTTTAAAGATTTTGTCGTATGTGAGTGTACTACCTGTTGTGTTTAAAGATTTTGTCGTATGTGAGTGTACTACCTGTTGTGTTTAAAGATTTTGTAGTATGTGAGTGTACTACCTGTTGTGTTTAAAGATTTTGTCGCATGTGAGTGTACTACCTGTTGTGTTGGAAGATTTTGTCGTATGTGAGTGTACTACCTGTTGTGTTTAAAGATTTTGTGGTATGTGAGTGTACTACCTGTTGTGTTTAAAGATTTTGTCGCATGTGAGTGTACTACCTGTTGTGTTGGAAGATTTTGTGGTATGTGAGTGTACTACCTGTTGTGTTTAAAGATTTTGTCGCATGTGAGTGTACTACCTGTTGTGTTTAAAGATTTTGTGGTATGTGAGTGTACTACCTGTTGTGTTTAAAGATTTTGTCGCATGTGAGTGTACTACCTGTTGTGTTTTAAGATTTTGTGGTATGTGAGTGTACTACCTGTTGTGTTTAAAGATTTTGTCGCATGTGAGTGTACTACCTGTTGTGTTTAAAGATTTTGTGGTATGTGAGTGTACTACCTGTTGTGTTTAAAGATTTTGTCGCATGTGAGTGTACTACCTGTTGTGTTTAAAGATTTTGTGGTATGTGAGTGTACTACCTGTTGTGTTTAAAGATTTTGTCGTATGTGAGTGTACTACCTGTTGTGTTGGAAGATTTTGTGGTATGTGAGTGTACTACCTGTTGTGTTTAAAGATTTTGTCGCATGTGAGTGTACTACCTGTTGTGTTTAAAGATTTTGTGGTATGTGAGTGTACTACCTGTTGTGTTTAAAGATTTTGTCGCATGTGAGTGTACTACCTGTTGTGTTTAAAGATTTTGTGGTATGTGAGTGTACTACCTGTTGTGTTTAAAGATTTTGTCGTATGTGAGTGTACTACCTGTTGTGTTTAAAGATTTTGTGGTATGTGAGTGTACTACCTGTTGTGTTTAAAGATTTTGTCGCATGTGAGTGTACTACCTGTTGTGTTTAAAGATTTTGTGGTATGTGAGTGTACTACCTGTTGTGTTTAAAGATTTTGTCGCATGTGAGTGTACTACCTGTTGTGTTTAAAGATTTTGTAGTATGTGAGTGTACTACCTGTTGTGTTTAAAGATTTTGTCGTATGTGAGTGTACTACCTGTTGTGTTTAAAGATTTTGTAGTATGTGAGTGTACTACCTGTTGTGTTTAAAGATTTTGTCGTATGTGAGTGTACTACCTGTTGTGTTTAAAGATTTTGTCGTATGTGAGTGTACTACCTGTTGTGTTTAAAGATTTTGTCGTATGTGAGTGTACTACCTGTTGTGTTTAAAGATTTTGTCGTATGTGAGTGTACTACCTGTTGTGTTTAAAGATTTTGTCGCATGTGAGTGTACTACCTGTTGTGTTTAAAGATTTTGTCGTATGTGAGTGTACTACCTGTTGTGTTTAAAGATTTTGTGGTATGTGAGTGTACTACCTGTTGTGTTTAAAGATTTTGTCGTATGTGAGTGTACTACCTGTTGTGTTTAAAGATTTTGTCGTATGTGAGTGTACTACCTGTTGTGTTTAAAGATTTTGTCGCATGTGAGTGTACTACCTGTTGTGTTTAAAGATTTTGTCGTATGTGAGTGTACTACCTGTTGTGTTTAAAGATTTTGTCGTATGTGAGTGTACTACCTGTTGTGTTTAAAGATTTTGTCGTATGTGAGTGCACTACCTGTTGTGTTTAAAGATTTTGTAGTATGTGAGTGTACTACCTGTTGTGTTTAAAGATTTTGTCGCATGTGAGTGTACTACCTGTTGTGTTTAAAGATTTTGTCGTATGTGAGTGTACTACCTGTTGTGTTTAAAGATTTTGTGGTATGTGAGTGTACTACCTGTTGTGTTTAAAGATTTTGTCGCATGTGAGTGTACTACCTGTTGTGTTTGAAGATTTTGTGGTATGTGAGTGTACTACCTGTTGTGTTTAAAGATTTTGTCGCATGTGAGTGTACTACCTGTTGTGTTTAAAGATTTTGTGGTATGTGAGTGTACTACCTGTTGTGTTTAAAGATTTTGTCGCATGTGAGTGTACTACCTGTTGTGTTTAAAGATTTTGTGGTATGTGAGTGTACTACCTGTTGTGTTTAAAGATTTTGTCGCATGTGAGTGTACTACCTGTTGTGTTTAAAGATTTTGTGGTATGTGAGTGTACTACCTGTTGTGTTTAAAGATTTTGTCGCATGTGAGTGTACTACCTGTTGTGTTTAAAGATTTTGTGGTATGTGAGTGTACTACCTGTTGTGTTTAAAGATTTTGTCGTATGTGAGTGTACTACCTGTTGTGTTTAAAGATTTTGTGGTATGTGAGTGTACTACCTGTTGTGTTTAAAGATTTTGTCGCATGTGAGTGTACTACCTGTTGTGTTTAAAGATTTTGTGGTATGTGAGTGTACTACCTGTTGTGTTTAAAGATTTTGTCGCATGTGAGTGTACTACCTGTTGTGTTTAAAGATTTTGTGGTATGTGAGTGTACTACCTGTTGTGTTTAAAGATTTTGTCGCATGTGAGTGTACTACCTGTTGTGTTTAAAGATTTTGTGGTATGTGAGTGTACTACCTGTTGTGTTTAAAGATTTTGTCGCATGTGAGTGTACTACCTGTTGTGTTTAAAGATTTTGTGGTATGTGAGTGTACTACCTGTTGTGTTTAAAGATTTTGTCGCATGTGAGTGTACTACCTGTTGTGTTTAAAGATTTTGTAGTATGTGAGTGTACTACCTGTTGTGTTTAAAGATTTTGTCGTATGTGAGTGTACTACCTGTTGTGTTTAAAGATTTTGTAGTATGTGAGTGTACTACCTGTTGTGTTTAAAGATTTTGTCGTATGTGAGTGTACTACCTGTTGTGTTTAAAGATTTTGTGGTATGTGAGTGTACTACCTGTTGTGTTTAAAGATTTTGTCGTATGTGAGTGTACTACCTGTTGTGTTTAAAGATTTTGTAGTATGTGAGTGTACTACCTGTTGTGTTTAAAGATTTTGTCGCATGTGAGTGTACTACCTGTTGTGTTGGAAGATTTTGTCGTATGTGAGTGTACTACCTGTTGTGTTTAAAGATTTTGTGGTATGTGAGTGTACTACCTGTTGTGTTTAAAGATTTTGTCGCATGTGAGTGTACTACCTGTTGTGTTTAAAGATTTTGTGGTATGTGAGTGTACTACCTGTTGTGTTTAAAGATTTTGTCGCATGTGAGTGTACTACCTGTTGTGTTTAAAGATTTTGTGGTATGTGAGTGTACTACCTGTTGTGTTTAAAGATTTTGTCGCATGTGAGTGTACTACCTGTTGTGTTTAAAGATTTTGTGGTATGTGAGTGTACTACCTGTTGTGTTTAAAGATTTTGTCGCATGTGAGTGTACTACCTGTTGTGTTTAAAGATTTTGTGGTATGAGTGTACTACCTGTTGTGTTTAAAGATTTTGTCGTATGTGAGTGTACTACCTGTTGTGTTTAAAGATTTTGTGGTATGTGAGTGTACTACCTGTTGTGTTTAAAGATTTTGTCGTATGTGAGTGTACTACCTGTTGTGTTGGAAGATTTTGTGGTATGTGAGTGTACTACCTGTTGTGTTTAAAGATTTTGTCGCATGACACCAAAGTATGAGTGTACTACCTGTTGTGTTTAAAGATTTTGTCGCATGTGAGTGTACTACCTGTTGTGTTTAAAGATTTTGTGGTATGTGAGTGTACTACCTGTTGTGTTTAAAGATTTTGTCGCATGTGAGTGTACTACCTGTTGTGTTTAAAGATTTTGTGGTATGTGAGTGTACTACCTGTTGTGTTTAAAGATTTTGTCGCATGTGAGTGTACTACCTGTTGTGTTTAAAGATTTTGTGGTATGTGAGTGTACTACCTGTTGTGTTTAAAGATTTTGTCGCATGTGAGTGTACTACCTGTTGTGTTTAAAGATTTTGTGGTATGTGAGTGTACTACCTGTTGTGTTTAAAGATTTTGTCGTATGTGAGTGTACTACCTGTTGTGTTTAAAATTTTGTCGTATGTGAGTGTACTACCTGTTGTGTTGGAAGATTTTGTAGTATGTGAGTGTACTACCTGTTGTGTTTAAAGATTTTGTCGCATGTGAGTGTACTACCTGTTGTGTTTAAAGATTTTGTCGTATGTGAGTGTACTACCTGTTGTGTTTAAAGATTTTGTCGCATGTGAGTGTACTACCTGTTGTGTTTAAAGATTTTGTAGTATGTGAGTGTACTACCTGTTGTGTTTAAAGATTTTGTCGCATGTGAGTGTACTACCTGTTGTGTTTAAAGATTTTGTGGTATGTGAGTGTACTACCTGTTGTGTTTAAAGATTTTGTCGCATGTGAGTGTACTACCTGTTGTGTTTAAAGATTTTGTGGTATGTGAGTGTACTACCTGTTGTGTTTAAAGATTTTGTCGTATGTGAGTGTACTACCTGTTGTGTTTAAAGATTTTGTGGTATGTGAGTGTACTACCTGTTGTGTTTAAAGATTTTGTCGCATGTGAGTGTACTACCTGTTGTGTTTAAAGATTTTGTGATGTGAGTGTACACCTGTTGTGTTTAAAGATTTTGTCGCATGTGAGTGTACTACCTGTTGTGTTTAAAGATTTTGTGTATGTGAGTGTACTACCGTTGTGAAAGATTTTGTCGTATGTGAGTGTACTACCTGTTGTGTTTAAAGATTTTGTAGTATGTGAGTGTACTACCTGTTGTGTTTAAAGATTTTGTCGCATGTGAGTGTACTACCTGTTGTGTTTAAAGATTTTGTGGTATGTGAGTGTACTACCTGTTGTGTTTAAAGATTTTGTCGCATGTGAGTGTACTACCTGTTGTGTTTAAAGATTTTGTAGTATGTGAGTGTACTACCTGTTGTGTTTAAAGATTTTGTCGCATGTGAGTGTACTACCTGTTGTGTTTGAAGATTTTGTCCTGTCGAGTGTACTACCTGTTGTGTTTAAAGATTTTGTCGTATGAGTGTACTACCTGTTGTGTTTAAAGATTTTGTCGCATGTGAGTGTACTACCTGTTGTGTTTAAAGATTTTGTCGTATGTGAGTGTACTACCTGTTGAAAAAAAGATTTTGTCGTATGTGAGTGTACTACCTGTTGTGTTTAAAGATTTTGTGGTATGTGAGTGTACTACCTGTTGTGTTTAAAGATTTTGTCGCATGTGAGTGTACTACCTGTTGTGTTTAAAGATTTTAGGCGAGTGTACTACCTGTTGTGTTTAAAGATTTTGTCGCATGTGAGTGTACTACCTGTTGTGTTTAAAGATTTTGTGGTATGTGAGTGTACTACCTGTTGTGTTTAAAGATTTTGTCGCATGTGAGTGTACTACCTGTTGTGTTTAAAGATTTTGTGGTATGTGAGTGTACTACCTGTTGTGTTTAAAGATTTTGTCGCATGTGAGTGTACTACCTGTTGTGTTTAAAGATTTTGTGGTATGTGAGTGTACTACCCTGTTGTGTTTAAAGATTTTGTCGCATGTGAGTGTACTACCTGTTGTGTTTAAAGATTTTGTGGTATGTGAGTGTACTACCTGTTGTGTTTAAAGATTTTGTGGTATGTGAGTGTACTACCTGTTGTGTTTAAAAATTTTGTCGTATGTGAGTGTACTACCTGTTGTGTTGGAAGATTTTGTAGTATGTGAGTGTACTACCTGTTGTGTTTAAAGATTTTGTCGCGTGTGAGTGTACTACCTGTTGTGTTTAAAGATTTTGTCGCGTGTGAATGTACTACCTGTTGTGTTTAAAGATTTTGTCGCGTGTGAGTGTACTACCTGTTGTGTTTAAAGATTTTGTAGTATGTGAGTGTACTAGATTAGATTAAATTAGATATGTGTGTATGTACTACCTGTTGTGTTTAAAGATTTTGTCGTATGTGAGTGCACTACCTGTTGTGTTTAAAGATTTTGTCGCGTGTGAGTGTACTACCTGTTGTGTTTAAAGATTTTGTCGCGTGTGAGTGTACTACCTGTTGTGTTTAAAGATTTTGTAGTATGTGAGTGTACTACCTGTTGTGTTTAAAGATTTTGTCCTATGTTAGTGTACTACCTGTTGTGTTTAAAGATTTTGTAGTATGTGAGTGTACTACCTGTTGTGTTTAAAGATTTTGTCGTATGTGAGTGTACTACCTGTTGTGTTTAAAGATTTTGTAGTATATGAGTGTACTACCTGTTGTGTTTAAAGATTTTGTCGCATGTGAGTGTACTACCTGTTGTGTTTAAAGATTTTGTAGTATGTGAGTGTACTACCTGTTGTGTTTAAAGATTTTGTCGCATGTGAGTGTACTACCTGTTGTGTTTGAAGATTTTGTCCTGTGCGAGTGTACTACCTGTTGTGTTTAAAGATTTTGTAAGATTACGGAGATTGTTTGTACGTTTGTGCTACAATTACATCGGGGACGTGGCATACCATTATAGACATCACGGAATTGTAATTCAGTGGCAGTAAAGGCTTAACATCGTTGCTGGGTATTGTCTTAACGCACTAAGCGAGTTGAATTCATGTTGTTTCTACTTGCCTCATGTTTATTGCAGTCTGCAAGAGTTTTAATAGCTCAAAAGATAGATTTATGGCTACAGAGGTCACATAGGAGAAACTTGTGGTAACAAGATTGTGGCAACAGTAAATTTGTTATCCAAGAGCCAAAGCTTCTGTAAAGTAATTTGTAAAAATAAATTCATGGCCATGGGAGTCACATGCATTAAAAGTATATATGACAAATAAAGATGCCTATGACTATGTGTTTACACAGCAAACACGAAAGTTTTTTGCATAAGGTGTTTCTGCAGTCTTTATTTTCTAAAGAAGGAGGAAAAAAAACATAAAATTTGCAGTAATGTAATTTGAACAAAAACTACAGAAATTTGAACAAAAAAAATTACACAGAAAATTGCTATCTAATTAATAAACTTAGATTTACAAAAATCACTTACTTCATTCGGCTAGAGAGAGCACACTGTTTATGGTTTATGAAGCATGACATTAAATTTCTCATATAAAAATTGCATTATCCACCAATTACAAGTAAGTCTCTGCAGTAACCAGTTGAGTCTGCCAGCAATTGCCCACTTGTCCCCTTTAGTTTTTGGCTCCCTCATGCGGGAAAAATAAAAAACGAATTATATGGGTAATTGGGTAATTTGCCCATAACACTATGACTATGTCTGTTTGAATCTTCATACAGAAGTTTCTATTCATTCCGTCCTTTTGTTTGCTTTAAAATTTCAAGATCGTCCTAATGTGAACGTGAATTCAATGGTGTCCTTCAACTGTTTATTAATGACGTTAAACGCAGCTAAAATTGACTGTGTTTTGAATTCGGCGAAAATGTTTATAGCCGTTGTTCTCCAAACGCGGTGAAAATAGTTCAACTCACCGCAGTACTTTCATCATCTCTGTAATGTGTGTGAAAGCGTAAAAGTAAAATGTGTATTTTGTCTCGTATAATGAAGGTAATTAACAATGTTAACATCTTCATTGCTTTAATCGCAGCATTTGGCAGTAACACGAAAACACAAATTCAATTCAATTCAATTCAAAACGTGCATTTATTTCCATATTCATGATATAACCGAGGCAAGTAAATGTGTTTAATTATCACAATGGAAATAGGATGGCGAAAGACCAAGAAGGTCAACTAGTCAAGCCGTCCTTCAATGGATGTATGTGATTATTGGGATGACACTGTAACTATTTCACTCATGAATAGTAGTGAAATTACATTATTACTATTTTACTTAGCAACTTGATCTGTTTAAAATTCACTAATCAACTTTAAATAACTGAAGGATGAAAATGCAATCAAAAATATCTAAACATACAGGAAAATGATGAAGAAAAAGCAATGGTAAGTAAAAGCCAAATAATGTGATACAAATGAATATAAAAATGATCAAAATTCAAGCTGTCATATCGTTCATGCATAACTCAAAATGAGAAAAACATGCAAAATAATAACAATAGTATTAAATAAAAATAATAAAAAACAAATTAAATAAAATGAAAAGCAAGCTAGCCAAACAGAAATTTAAATAAACTTTCAAATAGGGAACTGAATCAAGCAGATACAGTTTCTTATAAAGATGCAAAATGAATTCTAGCGCGTACATTGCTAAAAGAATAATTAAATTATCAGGGGTGTCAGTGGGGATAGTGGGGCGGCCATCTTTCCAGCTGTGCCTCGGGGGGGGGGGGGGGGGCATAAGTGTCCTTTTCTAAAAATCACCGTTAAAAGTACAAAGGCTAAATCATCATCCAAGCAGTGAGAAATATAATTTGGGTTAATAGTGCAGTCAAAACGGATATAAGGGATACCTCCGGACCAGAAAAAATCGTCCCTTATATCGTATGCCCCTTGTAGCCGAAGTTGAGTCAGACTGAGGGTGTATCTAGACCTGTACTTTTACCCATATTTTGATGGATTATAGCTACACAACGCGAGATGTACGTGACCGCGGAAACCGAGCTGTTCGAAGGCCAGGTTTGTGAAAAGTTGAGGTTAAAAATCGATCAATTTCGCTTTGATCATAGGGTCGGTTACAAAAAATCGCGACCGGTGCTGATGGTCCCTTTTGAGTGTCTCTTATAAGCGGGTATCTTATACTCGAGGTTGACTGTATATTAAATGATAAATCGGCATCTTTCCCATGATAGTAAAAGATGGGAATATATGGTTTGTCAATGATAGCCTTGTCATTGTCGTTGCTGCCGTCAAACAAAGTGCCAATTTTATTAATTTGCCCCCCCCCCCCACCACCTCTTAAAATTACTTCTGTCGTACATATAAATTATGAACAGTAAGTTAGTAAAGTCTGCCTACTGTTCTTTGGTTTCCTCGTACCTGATAACTGATAAGGGATTCCTTTGTCAGTGAGCATACTGTATTGGTAATTGCTTTGTTACATTTCGCTTTGAGTAGTAACGTTTTTTCTTTTCACGGAGGCAGTTTAAGAAAGAATATTTGCTCCTTGGCCAGGATGGATAAAGAGTTAATTTGTGCAAATCAGTAAATGTGTTGCTTGCAAACCAAAATCGCTTGTAAGACGGCATAGTGAAAACTGCATTATGATGATTCTAAGTAGAATGACCGAAAAATTTGGTCAACAGTCAATTTTCTGTTTTTTATCAAAACAAATGCTGAATATATTGGAATTTTATATTCCAGCATCAAATTATCAAGAAAAAGTTCAAAAAATACTAGAAATTTAATTTTATAACTCATTATCCACTTTTCTGGGTATAGAAACTAGTACTGCAATTGTAGAAAACTTGTATTTGCAAACTCGGATAGTAGCTCGTTGAAGCTGTGATTTTGCTTCATCCTTTTTCTGTTGACAAACCCAAATCTGCGTCAGGGAGAGCCATCTACGGGATTTAAACATAACTTCAACGTACTTTTGCAAAGTCCATAGCAACCACAACTTCATGCGGTTGCTAAGTGTTTCGTAGAGACGCGGCAAAAAACAATGGCTGCTTTAACAGTGATTTTCTGAAGGTTACGTTTTTCATTGCATAACCTGCCCATGAACTTCAACGTGGAATATCTCAGCTTAGAAATAACATACAGCGATAAACTTGGTATCAAAATAATCCTCATGAAATGGAGATTCAGGATATGTGAATAACTAGAAAATCTTAATTACCGAGTTATGGACGATTTTGCTATGCAAGCACACGCTTATATTTGTTTGACTCACTTTTTAGCTGCTATTGAGCTATCTAAACAGCAAACTGAACAGCTAAAATAACCATAACTGGTCATTCGTTTGTAAACACATATTATAAAAATTATAGAATGTCGATTTTCACTTATTTGTATTTCCAAAGCTTTGATATGTAAAAAAGATATGTAAATATCCCTGAGGAAGGAAAAACGTTTTGATGGTTTTCGGCTGGCATAAATATGAAATTATTTATATATTTTTCATCATTCAAAGATTTTGTTTTATTGCAGCCTGAACAAGATCAACAACAGCTTGTGGATAAAGCCCAGGGCCAGGCACAGGTGCAAGGTCAATCTCAGGTTCAAGGTCAACCGCAAGGTCAAGCACAAGCACAAAATCAAGTATAACAGGAGGAAGTACTAGCATCATTGAATTAACGGACCGTTTTTGGAGACAGAATTTCATCGAGTTTAAATTTAAAGAACAAATTTTTGGAATATTTTCTATTTCTGTTAATAGATGACATTTGATTCATGCATGTATATGTGACATTTATATTTGTACTGAAAGCAAATCTTATGTGCCAGTAACGATCAGCCTGAAATCCTAACGAAATAGTAGCTTAAGTGTAAGGGAAACACACTGATATTGATACTTTTGAGATATTCAAATGTGACAAATGAACCATCTGATAGAAATCATGAGATATTAGCTTTTTAGCATTTGAAATCTGTTGTAGCTGGGAATCTTCTTGCCTGATCTTCTTGTCTCCTTCTTTTTGCTTGGATAGGTCACTGTTTTTTATTGAATTTTTGCGTAGAAATAAATTTACCTTATCTATTTTTGTAGGCATCTTTTCACACTTGTACAAACATAGTATTTAGTTTGTTTCCTTGCTTCCTAGGTTCTGTGGTAATCTACTTTGGTCTCATGCTCTTTACATAAAAATATTTTTGTGAGCAAATATTTTGCAGCCATTTTCTCAAGAGCAGCAGCAGACTTTATTTTTATGTAATTAAATAAACTTGTGTAGCTAAACATTTACGTTTCTAATAAGCCTTTTTCACAATTTCGCTGTGCTCACGCGCGGCTGCTGTAGCTCAAAGGTTGAGTGTACCAGAGCAACATGTCAACATGACATGTGTGTGAAGCAAAGCCGTCTGCTGCATCAGTTCAGCGACTTCAGTTGTTTTACGTGGACCTTTCTTAATTATCCATTAGTCTGGGCATAGAGTGATTTACTAGCAGGATCTTGCTTGGGAACAAGAAGAAATGAACTAGGCAAGGCTCTAGCTATGTTAAAGCTATTACTATTACAAAAGCTTGGGCTGCGAGGCATTGTCAAGTGCGTACACAAATGCATTGTCTGATACACTTAACCTTTGACCTTTTTGCGATCATCATCAATCGCTAGCACTGTGAAAAGGTTTATTCCAGCTACTGTTTAGTTGGAAAATGCCGCCTTGCTTGCTATCATGTTCTGATTACCGCTTGTGATATGTTTTGTTACTGTTTTATGAGCTAATTAAATTATAGGAAAAAGAAAGAGATTCCGCGCCTAAATGTAGCGTTAGGTATTTATTTTTAGTGCCGAGCAGTTTGCTTTTTATCAGTAGTTTGAAAAGATGAACATAATGCTGTTACGTAATTTATGTATATAATGTACACATGTACATATTAACTATGGAAAAGAACAACGTGTTAGGAAAGCTAGGGTTTTCATAAAATCACATCTTGTACCTGCCACAGCTGTTGTTGTAACTGTATTTTAGATGCTCTCACCTAAACATGCTTTCTTACATCTGACGGCTTGGCACACCTGCCATTACAGTATGCAGTGTTGCATACTAAATCTATGTAAGTTTCTTCTGTGAGCTTTATCATCGATTTACAGTAGAAATGTGATCTGTTGTAATACACAGAGAAGTGTGAGTCGCTTGTGTGAAACAGTTGAAACCGTGTTGTAATGCACAGAGAAGTGTGAGTCTCTTATGTGAAACAGTTGAAACCGTGTTGTAATGCATAGAGAAGTGTGAGTTTCTTGTGTGAAACAGTTGAAACCGTGTTGTAATGCACAGAGAAGTGTGAGTCTCTTGTGTGAAACAGTTGAAACCGTGTTGTAATGCACAGAGAAGTGTGAGTCTCTTGTGTGAAACAGTTGAAACCGTGTTAAAATGCACAGAGAAGTGTGAGTATCTTGTGTGAAACAGTTGAACCCGTGTTAAAATGCACAGAGAAGTGTGAGTATCTTGTGTGAAACAGTTGAACCCGTGTTAAAATGCACAGAGAAGTGTGAGTATCTTGTGTGAAACAGTTGAAACCGTGTGAAAATGCACAGAGAAGTGTGAGTATCTTGTGTGAAACAGTTGAAACTGTGTGAAAATGCACAGAGAAGTGTGAGTATCTTGTGTGAAGCAGTTGAAACCGTGTTGGGAAATCGATTTATAGTTTTATCTTTTTTTGTCGAGGTGGTAAACTGCATCTTCGGATTTATAAGCTGCAATTTGCTTACCTTGCCTTAATTTTTGTAAAGAGGAACTTCTAGTTCAGTGTTTCACAGCCCTCTCAATTTCTATGTTGATACAAAATTATCGTGAATGCAAAATTGATGTGGCTTTGTAAGAATTCTGCTTTCCTAATGAGAGATGTTAGTTTATGTCTCAATGGTTGAGTCAGAAATTATTGTATCTACTTTAGATTATTTTTTGTTACTAAACTTTGAAAATCTTGGTGTATTGATAATTCAATAAAGGGTTGTTTTTCTACGTATTTGTCTTTTTGTTTGTTTCTTGCAGTGGTAAAGGTGTCACTGTTATGATGTACTGTGGTAAGTGACATTATAGTTACTCTGTTCTGTGTTCTGATGAAGAGTTCCACAGATAGGAGACCAGATTGAAAATGTTTGGGTTCTATGGTGACAAACAGAGTAATCAAGTACTGCTTAGTATAATATTTTATTGTTTGTGCACCATCATCACAGCACATGCCCCTGAAGTCATTTTGCTTCTTATTTGACATGCATTGAGACGCCATTTCCCAAAATTATACATTTTATCTCGGAGTGAAATGCAAATTCTTTTAATAAACTAATTGATTTCTTATCAAAATGTCAATTACCATTAAGTGAAATTAATCCGAGACTTTCAGTATATAACTAAATAAAATTAAACAAAATCTACATACATCTTTGGCATCAAATCGTGAGTTACACAGAGAATTTGTCAATACGTCATCACTGCTTTGAACACATTGAAACTTGAATGACAGGTATTTAAAACTAGGTCGCAAATATTGAAGCCAGATGTCACCACCTTACAGGTAAGTTAACTTAATCTTATCAAAACGCACATTTAACTATTATTAGTTATACTGCTAGAACAAACTATTTTGGTTATTTAACAAACAAAAATCCTTGACAGAAAAACTGTTTCTAAGTGGTAGCCTCCATCAAAGAGGAATCCTAAGAGTACCTTCTATAAGTGTCACAAAAGTAGAACACAGTAAACTTATTTTCTACAGCAAGTGTTAGTTAAATGTTAGATAACGGCCATGATGGAGCAGGGCAAGGAGTCACCAAAGGGTCATCTAGTCTGCTGCACTTACATATAGGTAGGTTTAACAAAATTAGGTGGTGTCGCAGGTAACAAAATCAATAATTACAAAAGAAAAATATTTCAACAGTTGCAGTAATTGTCAATAAAGCACAAAACAAAAAAAAATTAACTTAAATATATAAATCTAAGCAAGAGAACAATTTGGTTTGGGGGGGGGGGGGGGCAAAAAAATTGGGAAGCAACACAATTAACCAAAATTGATAAGAAGTGAAACGTTGGCTTGAACTAAAGAAAACAAATGATGAGTAATTACAACAGAAACAAAGATAAATAATAACAACAATCAAACTAACTCAATCAGTACGTCAAAACAATAAAAACTAAAAGTAGCAGCAGCAGTAGTAGTAGTACTAGTAGAGTAGTAGTAGTAGTAGTAGTAGTAGTAGTAGTAGTAGTAGTAGTAGTAGTACTAGTACTAGTAGTAGTAGTAGTAGTAGTAGTAGTAGTAGTAGTAGTAGTAGTAGTAGTAGTAGCAGTGGCAGTAGCATTATTAGTTTTAGTCGTAGTAGCAGCACCAGTACTACTAGCAGCAGCAGCAGTAGCAATTACTATAGCAGTAGTGTAGCAGCAGCAGCAGCACTAGTACAATTTCTCAATTACCTGAGCTAAGTTAACAAGCTGGGGCATCAGAGCATACTGATGCAGTTGTGGTGCACATACGTACACTATGGCTGAAATGTCCTGGACTCGATTTGTAACATTATGAATCAGATATTTTCGGCCACGATATCAGCATCCCTGCATCCTTGTAACGGCACTAGCCATTCGTTCGGATTGAGGTTGGTTACTACGTCTTCAACGGGTGAAAATAATTTTAACGCATAACACAGTGAATCAAATTACACAAACGTCTTTATTGCTACAATACAGATGAAGAGATACAATGTCATTCCTAAACAACGTAATCATATCACCGTCCAAACGTGTTGTAATTACTACAGTATCCGCTATATTTACTACATGAGTTCACCGTATTGCTATATTCACCGCATCACTAACTTTTCACTGTCTCATTAACATATTTCATCATATTATTAACATAATTTTCAACGTATTACTAACTTATTCCACCGTAAAGGCAGGTGACTTGACTCACCTCCGACCACCTACTCTTAACAACGGAAACCGAGAACAATGCCATGGAAACTACACATCCTGCTGCGCATGCGCGCATTATCCGAAAATGAAGGTGGCAGCACCTTCAAATGAGATATTAGCAAAGATAGACAATGATGCATGGACAGCAGTTACAATCCTTTTTGACCTGTTAGTCACTTAGGCGTTTCTGTAAGATGCATTTCCCGTTTAGATCATAATACTGTTGTTGCGATTATGGATGTTGCTCAAACATAATCTAAAGAAACGCTTAACGAAGTAAACCAGCTTTCATCAATTTAATCCAACCGCTGTAGTACAGCCACATGATCATGTCGTCATATATTATATATCGTAACAACTGTAACTTGAAAATGAGCATGAGAGGTGGAACCATCCACTGGTTGTGGCTTAAGCACAGTAGAAGAGTAATGGCGAGCAATAGTCTTTTTTCCATGATTGAAAAGCCCTCGCTAATCAGGAAAACCCATTCTGTAGGCAAAGCATCTTAATTACTAGTAAATATTTTTTCTTCATGATTATTAAGGTTGGCTGATTTAGTAACTTGCGTTCTTTTGCCACCGTATCCTATATTCACTTAATGCTAATACTGTAAGTAAATTGCATTAAAACTAGTTATAATGTTGGGAATAAATAACCTAAGATCTATATTCATAATCAAACTGCATACATGCTACAGTAACCATAATTTATTGTCTTGACTTTGCAAAAAGGTCCTAGATAATAATGTAAGATTCTTAAGACTATAATAACACGGTTATTATAAGCTTCATGCACTTTTTTTTAAAAAAGTAGAAAATTTCATCACTTGTGTCATTTCGACAGATTGTCAAACCATTGGGATTTACTGTGCAATTTTACTGAGGCAAATTTGATTTAATTTTTGAAGACATGTCCTTTGTGTTGAAACCGTTTCAGACATATGAACACAATGCAATACAAATATGTTTGAAAATGTATGTATTACAAACTGCATGCACGTAGCATTATTCAATAAAGTTTCAATAGATGCTTGACTGAACACAATGTTATAAAATCTTATAATTATTATTTGCGTAACATAGCATAAGCCATGCAGGCTTGTAAAATAGTAAAGTAATATATTTCTATAACAGAAATGTACTGTTATTACATTTTTAAGAATTCAGATTAAGCAGTGTCAGACTGAGTACAAATAAAAAATTTATTAACATTGTGATGGAGAAGTTGCTGTCGGACCATGTGGTCGCGGAAACATGCTCAACTAATCACAGTGCACTTATTCCCTTGGAAACCCGGCCAATCTTCACAATAATCACAAATATGGCGCCGTCCGTGGTTAAGGTAGACGGGTATAAAAAAGCTTGTGAAATTTTAGAAGCTAATAAAAGTAATCCGAATGTATTTGTCCTTTTTAGTGGCGCTAAGGATGACCAGGGAAAAAGCTGGTGTCCGGATTGTGTTAAGGGTAAGAGAAAATTCAGTTATAATTGTTGTGTTATTAACAATTATAAATAGGGTATGTTATTATGACTTATGGTAATGCTGAAAAAAGTTATAAAGGTATGTGTTTGCCTATATACTGTTAGTGCAGTTTTTTGTTATGTTGGATTATAATAGATCATAAAATTATGTTTTGAAGTATTTTTACGTTTTAATTGATTCTTTCAACTGTTAAGAACCTTGTTACAAACAAATTTAAGTCAAATTAGCCTATAGTTATACTTATTAATATAATTTATATTCTTTTATCATCTTTCTAAAAGCTAAATTTTTTTCATTAAATGTGATTCATTAGAGTTTCATTGTTAATGACATATTCTTCTTTCTGCTGATTCATTTACAAAAGCTGATTGTATACAATTGGGATGAGCCATTTTTTATTTTGCAGCAGAGCCAGTGATAACTGCTGAATTTCAGAAATGCCCAAATGATTTCATGCTGATTTACTGCAGTGTTGGTGACAGAGCATCTTGGAAGGACAAGACGAATGTCTTTCGCACTGATCCAAAGCTCAGACTCAACTCGGTCCCCACTTTAGTTAAATGGGGAAAGGTGAGGAGGACATCGTTTAAGGTTTTGTCGAATTTAATAATTTAACTTATTAGCATTCTTTGCTTCCTAGGTATTGTTTCAGAGCTGCTTCTACGTGGAATGTATTGCCATTTATATTGTTTGATTAATTGATTTGGCAAATTACATGTTACAGCATTAACGAAAATCCATTTACAAAATTTACGGTACAAATTTAGAACACGTTTCATCTCATTATTCATCAGTTCAGAGTGGGTCGGAATTTACTAATAGGTAATAAAATACTGGTACAATGAAAGAATAATGGTGATTAACTTCCTGGGATCACCAAAGTTTAAAAAACTTACTGTCAATAGGGTTCTAAACATTATTGTTGTGGAATAATACTGTTAGGAAAAATACTTTTTAGAAGGCTACTTTGAAAAATAATACTGGGTTTGATATCATTGTAGTTTTGTAGTGTATCACTTGCAGCAGTTTTGTTCAAGGAAAACTTTAAAAAACAAAAGGATAAGCACCTTACCTTACCACTGCCTGTGTTTAATTTGTTTCAAAAGTGTTTCACACGAAATTTTTTTGATGGAGTAGCACTTGCAGTTTTCTCACTTATATGAAAGAATTATTACCAGAGAAATATAACTTCACTTTCGCGCGGGTAGTTCTTTGCTGTTACATGCATTTCGTCATTTGCTGGTTAGACTGGCACGAGCGTCTGTATTTCGGAAACACATTGCACAAAAAACAGTTGCAGTACCTCTTAGTTCAGAGGTGTTGAGTCGTGATGTAGGACATGCATTCAAGAGCTTGTGTGTAAGCATAACGAGAAAAATTGAAATTTGATATTTAAACTTCAAATATGTCGATCTTTTGTGTATACATCACACTGAATTTTGTACTGTATTTCAACTTCCGCTTCCGCAAACAGTACAAAACACTCGTGAAATGCTTGTGCTGTTGAAAATTATGTTCAGTTGTGATGTCATCATTAGTTAGGCTCACTCGCCATCAATTAAGTTTAATTATTTGTTTAATCCTCATTTAAGTCTTATTTGGTTAACTATCAGAAACAGTTGGCATTAGGCTTTAAAATATTTACTTTTTACCATACTTCAAAATGCGGCAGGATGTGAAAAATCACTCTGTTTTACTTTAAGTGAATTCCTAGGCAGTTTTGAACCACTTTTCTTTCATTGGTACAATTAACTGCCATTTTGTTTCAGCCTCAAAAGTTAGAAGAAGAGCAGTGTGCCGACCCAAAACTCGTAGAAATGATGTTTGAGGAAGATTAGCTTTTACGCGTGGAAAAAGCGAAGTATTGAAAAGAGTGCCAACTGCTTTGATCTTACTAAGTACCGTATTTTCCCATGTATAAGAGACCCTTGTGTATAAGAGACCCCTTCAATTTTTAGGCAAAAATTCTGGAAAAAAGTTTTTTGGTAATGAATAACTTTATTCATCATAGAAATCATTAAATTCCTCATCACTCTCATCAACCGCTTCATAGTCGAACGCGACACGCCTTGCTTAGGCTGACTCATCTCGTTGACCTCTGCCGACGTATCAATGACGTCGACGGGCATGCAGAGAGCTTATGCAGATACGTTGATTAGCTGCAGAACAATCGATTTCTCTCCAATACCAAAGAGACATTTAAAAAAATAATAACTTACCCGGTACATTAATTTTATCATTAGAATTTAGCAATGGAGAAGATTTATTGAAAGGAAACTATAATTATTCGAAATAAAACAGTTGTAGAGCACTTATTTCTTTAAAATCATTAGTGTCACAATTTATGCATCTTATTGAAAAGACTTACTCCCATGTATAAGAGACCCCCTATTTTTAAAGTGAAAATTCTGAGCAAAAAAGGGTCTCTTATACATGGGAAAATACGGTAATTACTGCAGGATCCGGTACATCATAAGCCTTGATCAAACTTACAATGAGGAGCTTCAGCAAGTTTGTTATGCTATCTTTCCAAGGGAAGAAAATGTAATTTGTGTATTATTTGTTTGCTTATAAAACAGCATTTGTATCACTTTTGAAAGGGCAAACTTCTATTTCACTTGTGGATGTAATTTGACACATACGAGTAGTTTTTACATTTGCAGTTGTTTAGCTGTGTGTTAGCTTTACACACAGTATGTATTTCATCTAATGTTTTTATTATTTAAGCATTTAAATGTGTGCTTGCGTAGCAAAATCGTCCATAAGTTGACAGTTAAGTTTTCCTACTCATTCACAATTTCCATTTCATGAGGATCATTTTGATACCAAGTTCATCACTCTATGTTATTTCTAAGCTAAAATAATCTACGTTGAAGTTGAGGTGCAGGCTGCACACTGAAAAACGTAACCTTGAGAAAATCACTGTTAAAGTTAGCCATTGTTTTTTGTTGCATTTCTACAAAACCCTTACCAACAAATATCGTACAACCGTACAAATATCGGACTTTGCAAGAGCATGTTGAAGTTATGTTTAAATCCAGTCCATGGCTCTTCCTGACAAAGATCTGGACTTGACAACAGAAAAAAACACTTAGCAAAATGACAGCTTCCAGGAACTACTATCAGATTTAAAAATAGGAGTTTTTTACAATTGCAGTACTAGTTTCTAGACAGAAAAGTGGATAATGAGTTATAATGAAAGCTAAATTATTGTTTTTGAGCTATATTGCAATACACTGTAGTGTTGTTATTGTTATCTTTTGATTATTAGATAATGCTGAACATTATTCATTGTGTGTTAATACACTGTGCGGTAGTACAAGAAGTACAGTATATTGTGCGGTAGTACATTGTGCGGTAGTACAAGTAGCATATACGCATAATAAAACCTTTGAAAATGAGCTAACGAGACAAATGCCAAACGCTTAAAGTAATTTGCTTGACAAAACATGGCAAATTGGCATGAAAGAATCAAAACATTGCTGCGTGTGTACGTAAGTATTTTCACTGACTACTTTCAAATTTGTGTTTTAACACCCCGTTGTATTGTGTTTAATTTATTTAATTGAGTCGTGAGTCAGGCCGAATTTTGCATCTTAAAGTTTTGCTCACTACATAATTCTTATTGCACGTTTTTAATGCACAAGATACGCGAAGAAAGCATGAGAAGCTTTGACAGTCACTGTAAGTTGCTGCTTAAAGAAGCATGAGAAGCTTTGACAGTCACTGTAAGTTGCTGCTTACATGAAAACCGGATGATTGTGTAAATACGAGTTCAGAATAAAGAATGCTCTAAAATATTGAAAACTACAATAGCTTTTTTAAAATCAACGCTTAGATTAAAGAATAATTACCTCGGATACTCAAATTTCGTTAAACTTTCAAAGCTATGCGCGGCTCGGTGAATCTACTAAGATTGGCAGCGGTACCTTTTTGTCACATTCGCGTAGCCGACAAATAGAAGGCGGTACCGTGATAACCGTGATCATGAATTGCAGTGTTAGTTTCTGACATCATATGATGTAGAGCCCATTTTCGTGACATCACGCGTTTAAGCAGTAACACGCAAACATGCTTGGCGCGCAAGAGAAGACGCCATTGCACAAACTGTGGTTAGTTTCTGACATAGGCAACAGCTGTTTTCGTTTACCATTAATTAACTTTCCAAGCTAATTATTCAAATATGAGAAACAATTGCTAACTTTTATAGGCAAGAAAATGTATATTTTGGACAGTACATTAAAATGAGATTGAGCCTAAACAATCATCCGGTTTTCCTTTAAGCATCTTTGAATTTCGAAAATATTGTTAATAAATTCGTTAAATATTTTAGTGACAAATGTTTGTTTAATCTAATTATCATTGACAGTTATTTACCACAGGATGTACTAATTACAATATTAAAAAGCATGCACCAGTCGATATGAAATTGTGAATATTTAATATGGGTAATTGTCATTAGGTGGCAGCAAGCATCAGCGACAGTGGTGACTGTGATTTCAGTAATTGATGTTAAACATATAAAGCATATAACGTACATAATAAACGTATGTTATTTTATGTAACAGGATAAAAGTCGATTCATTTTTATTATTTAAATAATTACGCACATTAATCTGGGCAGTTTAAGATTTTGGTCATTTGTGATCAAACATTTCTGGAAAATATTTATGCTGTATTTTTATTATATTGAGTGTTTCTAACATTTTATGCTGTGGCCTTAACAGTTTATATATATATATATATGGTACCGTATGTTGCCATATGCATTAGTTGCTACATTCAATAAAGTGTGATCGTTTGCTTAATTGTTATTTATTAAATATATGGTTGTGTTTGCGAAAGCAAAAAGAATGTGTTAGTTGTTGATTTTTGCTGTCGACTATAGTATACCTGCACTATAATTATATCTTTTCTATGATATCGTATACAGCTTTTCTGTAATAGAATTTTTGATGAATTTAATTGAAATCAAAGTGGTTGTATACGATTGCATTTAATTTTATCACAAATCGTTCACACTGTTTTGCCTAGACAAACGTAAACGACTGAATCGAATGGGCGCCTTAAATTGTAAATCTTTTCCATAAAACAGGTATTGGGTAAAATGGTCACAGTTCCTAGCCATCAAAGCTTTGACATGAGCTTAACCAATGCTTGTGAACTTTAAACTGATGTTCTGACACAATTATAAAAATGTAGAAGTGGAAAACATTAATTTGATAGTCCAACGGTAAATTACACAACCTGCAAAAGTTTTAAAAGTACCGCTATTTGGCGTCATATGATCAAAAGACTAGCCGCTACCGTGCGTGAACGACACACCTTGCTGTATTCGGTCACGTGACACGTTCTCGTCTGCTGTATGGTCAATGACTCACAGTGTCAAACAAGTTGTCGTCGTGTTTGCAAGCGTAGTTGATTTGCTGTACCTACAGTTACACAGCCTTCAGACTGCTGTGTTTCGAAGGTTAACGTTGGTTCTTACGTGAAAGAAGTAGGCCTATCCCGTTAGTTTCACCTTCGTTTTGTATTCGTGTTATCTGAATGTGTGTCTACAAGAACGTGAAATTTAGCTGGACTTGAGACACCGTAGGGTCCCGTGTGATCGACATTCGTTCTAGATTACGTTTTAACTTTATTGGTGACTTTCGAATTATGTGAAGGCGTGTCCATTACATTCATTACGTTTTTTTTATTATATAACATTTGTGAACGATAGGTTTGTGTATGAATTTACAGAATTTATTATGAGCTATTGACGAACTTTGAACTTTTGTACCAACTGCATGGACAGTCAGATTACTGACCAGTATAACAGTCTTCAACATCTTATTGTTGGATTATTTAAAGTACCATGGAAGATCTAGGTGAGAATTTAACTCATTATTATATACAATCTATTGCTTTTAATTGCGTAGCGAGACTAAGCCGTGCATCTGTGATAGGAATTAATGATACCACTTACATAATAATATTATAATAATAAAATTCTTTATTGCTATTAGAATTACACATCATTGAACTGTGAACTGCACATGTACAGTACTTGCTTTGTTAATCTCAATATATATATATATATATGTAGGCAGCTAGGCCACATCCTGGTACGAATTCCATTATTTTGAAACTGCATACTTAATTAGATGTATTTTTTACCTAGTATGCCAATGCATTTATATATAAGTCATAAGTCATTTATTTCACATTACACATTTACAATAGTTTCATATACAACATGTAGTGAAAAGGCCTACAATGAACATAATACAAATAAGCTTTTTATTGTTTCTGCACAAGAAAAGCCTCACACACTGTTCACCTATATACAAATGTAAATGTGTTGCGGGCAATCAAAAAGCAAGGCTTGTTAGATTGTCCCACACAGTGAAAGAAAAAAAAGTAATAAAAATAATCTGAAAATTTAAAGTGAATCGTATGATAAAAAAACATTTAGTGTTTTAAAGTGTAACAGTTAATATGATTTATGTATGTTACATCTACATAAATGTATGTACATTACTGTATGTGTGCAGAGCAGGGTTAGAAGTATCAAATGTTTTCCAAAGGAAATACAATTCTAATAGGGAAGAGTCCCATGCTAGCCATTAACTCCTCACATTTGACCTCTCTGTTCTGGTCTGCGTAATGGCTATTCCATACGGAACTATTGTTTATGGCTGTAAATTATTAAGGAATATGAGTTGAGATCTATTATACTGTACCTTTTATAAATTAAAATTGTTCGTGTAAAAAGTGTGCGCGACGATGGAATAATTATTAGATTCAAGTGAATTCTTACTTCTCACATTCTTAAACATTACATTTGCAATATAACGTGGTATTATATATACATAATACTTTTATACTGTAGGCGCGATAAACCAAAAAAGATTCATAAGTTTATGTATGGTTCCGGGTAAGACCGTGCTGTTGTTGTTCGTACAGTAACTGTACCTACGCAAAGTACTGTTATATTTACTAGTAGTAATGTTAGTGCTAGTCAGGGCCTATTTCAGGGGGGGGGGAAGTGGGGACACTTCCCCGGGGCCTCACCCTCCAGGGGGGCCTCGTGCCAAGGTAACATTTTTTTGCTTTATGCGAACATACTGCCTCCTCTCTCTCTCCCTCCCTCTCTCTCTCTCTCTTGCCGCACGCGCGCCGTTTGCCAGTATTGACAAGTATTAAGGACTGGTCTTGAGAATAAAGCAGTTTTTCTTTCAATTGTTCTTTCCTTTAACAACTGTATAACTCCATATTTTCTCTTCGAAAATGCTTCTCCGGCGTTCTAGCAGTTCAAAAATTTTCTGGGCGCCAACCATGGTAGCGCCCGGCCCCAGGCGCTTCGCCCCACTTCCCCGGGCTTCGCCTAGGCTGAAATAGGCCCTGGTGCTAGTACTGTACTTAATGTACTTTGTATGATTGTTGGTGTTGTCTCCTTCTGATTCATACGAAAAATATGCCGTTTTTAAACACTCGCTTTACATTTTCTCTTTGGCTTATGAATACTTTTGGTTCTGAATATTGTGCAGTTGGCGATTTTGATGTCTAATGAAACATCGTTTTGTAAGTTCCCCAAACTTTTGCATTTTGATCTATTATTAAAGGGCTGCACAGTTACTGTGGTGTCTAAGCCTGTAGACAAATTCCTTGTAATTTGAGTAGATTCGGGTCATCACAATCCCTACTTTTGGCTGCAGAAATTAGGTCTGGGCCACTGTCAGACATCAAATAGCTGATTTGTCTTGACAAAGTCCCTGAACCGAAAATTTGATTCGTATGAATTATTTATCTGCAGCAATGAACATATAGTTAGCTATAATTTTGGACTAAACAAGATCATGAAAGACTTCAATGCGTGATGCTATTTGATATCTTGCACATCTAAGTATCTTCAAAAGACTTTAAAGTGTAAAACCTGGCAACATTGATTGTTTGTTCGTTCTAGTAGTTTGCTTTGCTCTTATTAAATGTTAAAGAATCGATTTAAGAATCGCATAAATTCTTCTCGATTCGAATTTCTAAAAATGCTCAATTCTTCCGATACCGAGCACTCGTTCCATCACAACTTTTCAGACCATGAACTTGTTAACAAGCGCATTTACAAAGACCTTGTGCCCGACAGGAGTCGTCCGTTCTGCATTTTCTGCAAATGCTGTAGCAGAGGTCTGCCAATTGTACACCAGAGAAATATTAATTATCTAATATTTTGTCGTCGTTACCACACTCAGTATTTATTCTATTTCGAGATAAAAGAAACACACGTGTGACTGTGTTTACAATGATAATAAATTCACATATTAATTCACAACAAACTCAACATTGCGCACGTGGCCCGCGCATTCTGTCCTAATAAAAATGCCGTTATAATTTTCAGAAATTCGCGAATCAAAATATTTTTGCAAGTCTGTTAGCATTCTAACGTACGCGATGCACTCCGTGTTATGATTATTTTAATTTCTATTTGCTTTTGCACAGGCACATTGCACTGCCCGCTTAAAAGTGTAAATTTGGTTTGTTCGATGATCGATTTAGTTCAAGGTTTGGTAGTGTTAAATCTGGTCAGTGACTGTTGGGAAGACAGTTAGGCAGTTACGTGTACAGGGCCGTCCAGAAAAAAACATTCCTCCAAACCAAGGCGTGGCCCTGGTTGAGGCATTTGTGGTGGAGACTCATGACATTGTATATTTCGGTTTCTGTTCTCTCTAAAGAGCTGTAAATTTCCCCTATAAAGTGACGCTAGTAGTTTTTTCTACACGGTGTTCAGACAATGAGCAAAATGGACATTTTTGGACGATTTTTATCCGCCGTTCCTAGGGGGTCCTAGTGACACTGAGTAGGAGTCTTGGAGGGAAATTTAGAACTTTTTAGAAAGAGGAGACATGGTGTTGTTTTTAATAATGTAGGGGTTTTAAAAATGCCTGTTCCAGCATGAAAGGAATTTTACCGAGTTAATATGACAGAACGTTTTTTTCTGTACGACCCTTGAGTTAATAACGGACAATATTCCAATTAGCTGTGCACATTAAGTGGACCCTTTACGCGTTTAACTCACCAGTGAATCATAGCATGCGCATGCGCGAACTCATTAGAAAATAACAAGCATGCTAGAGCGGAATTACTGACAACAATGCCGGTTTTGAGTTGATCTCAAGACGGATCTTAACAATCTTAGTTAAATAACTTCAAGCAGGAACTGCCAATACTACTGAATGTTTTCTTTCACTGTATTTAGCAGTCCCAGGTTCAAGACACTTTGCAATTCTGTCATTAATTTTTCAGAAGCATTCACGAACTTGACCGAAAATATTCAAGGTCACCAACTTTCGGTAGGTTTGCTATTAAATGGGAGTGACAGTCTTGCTGAACATGAAAATGTTATTCTGATATTAACGTTATTGAACTTACGGAACGAAACGGCAGGTTTTGCCATGACTAAGATTGTTAATATTGTGCAAAAATTTATCATAACTATTTGTACTAATTCTATTTGTAAATTATATATAATGTACGTAGCTTACCAAAGATTTATACTAATCTCGTAAATTGAGACAAATATTATTAAGTGTAATTTCACTATTATTTTTTGATGTTCCATCAGCTGTCCAGACGACTTTAAATAGGCTTGTGCGCTGCTTCATGGAAACTGTTTAAAGTGTTGGTATAATAATAAATACTTATTTAAACCAACCCGACCGAAATAAGACTAATAAAAACTATGCTGCATAGACAAGTACTGAAATTTGCTGAGTCAGTTGGGCTATACTTGTAAAAGTGACTTGTAATGCGTGGTGGGCTAATGTTTTCGATACAGAACTGGTGTCCAGCAAGCATTTTCGTTTTTTGCAGCTCTACCATTGTTATTTGTGTTCTTATGCTGCATAGACAAGTACTGAAATTTGCTGAGTCAGTTGGGCTACACTTGTAAAAGAGACATAATGCATGGTGGACTAATGTTTTGGATACAGAACTGTTGCCTATCAAGCATTTTTATTTTTTGCAGTTCTACCATTGCTATTTGTGTTCTTATGCTGCAATATCAAATCGTCACATAACCGAGTAGTTGTTGTTTGTAAAGCTATTGCAAATAATTATTCAATATTTACATACGTAAAATGTTCTTAAGCACCGATTGTATCAAAACTTGGTCGAATTTTGCAGTGTATTATTCGTTTAACGCCCGTGTTTGTTAAAATTTCATTGAACAGCATTACTCAAGTATACTAAAATCATTACACAAGACTCGCACTCCCGCTCCAAAATATTAGAGCAAATACGGTATTCCTTATTTGGGAGGGTCACGAGGGAGGCCCGGCGTCATCGCCTAGTTATTTATAGCCACTGTGTCAGTGTAACATTCGGGCAAATGCTAGATTAGTGTGTGTTGGTAGTGGTCCGCTCATTTTAGGATTATTTTCATACGCACAAAAGTGCTTTCAGGCTTCGGCTAAGTAGGGTGAGTATGATTGTGTTTTGAATGGATTAGCCGTGGAATTTTCCCGTATTGTTGATCCCGCTGATGGTTGCCGGACTGATTCGTGGTGTTTGGTGGTCTGTTCGGGACGATCGAGTGCCGGGAGATATTGAATCATGGCTGCCATGCATGCTGTACGCGGGGGCTTCGTGTTTAGTGGTGCATGTCACCAAGTGTATCATTGCAACAGTCCACGCCTGGTTGGCATCGCGACACGAGTTATGTGACGGTGATGCAGATATGATAATACACAATTCAATTCAAAAGGTTTATTTATCTGTAATGTAATGTTTATAGCGCAAAACAACAAATTATGTATAGTCTCTAGAGATGGGGTGGCGAAAGACCAGGAGGTCATCGAGTCAGCCACCCCTATATAACTTAGCAATAGTATAAAGCACGGCAGACCACATGGTTAAGTGAATAAATACGTGGTTAGATCTTAAATGTAGCAAATAAACAAAATGCAATGCAGTTATATTATAATTTTGCCAATGGAAAAAAAGCAAGCAATTAATGCAGTTAAAACAACAACTGAACAAGATGAAGTTAAGTCATGAATGCAACAACAAAAAAGCAAGCAATACGGTTAAATAATAAATGCAGCGAATGATAAAAGTCTAGTGTTGATGTTTTGTCGTAAATATTATGTTCCTAGGAAAGCGATGAATACAACTATTGCAAATTACTCTATTGAATATGAGAGCACGCGGTGCACACCAGCCTTCGTTTAAATTCCTACTGTAAATTTAGATAGAAAATTACACCTATGTAATTATGCTTTTTAGTTTACACAGTCGTTTAGTTAGTCTTTGTAGTTGACATAGTTAAAATAAACGTCGACGACAAATGTACATAAACTTAATTTAAAATTTTTAAATTAGGGTTACGTGTGCATACGTAGCCTTTGTAAAAGTTATGATAACAAGTCTGTCTAATCCGTACACATTTTGTACTGACATGTATGATTATGCCTATAACATAACTTAACTTGCCTTAGAACTGGGAACTATTAGTACTTTTTGGATTTAGCATATTTAAAAGTACTTTAAACAGGGGTAAATTCTAATCAAGATGATAATTATCTTCGCACACATTTCGTGATGGTTAAAGGAAGACGGGATGATTTTTCATGTACTATACCAAAGCAACCACTAGAAAGTGAAATTCAGCTGAAAAGATAACCCCATTTTCAAATCCAATAAAAAGTATACATTTTAACACAATTAATGCCGCAAAAGCGTTTCAAATAATTAAATAATAGATTGAAATCTTAATTAACGGTGAGTAATCACAACTATAGATGACATCACAAACTAACAATTTTCAACAGCAAAAATGTTCCGGGAGTGTGTTGCACGTGTTTGCGAAAGCGAAATTGAAGTACAGTGCTACTGTAAGACATTCAGTGTGTTGCACTAAAACTAGACAAGTTTTAAGATAAAAATTCAAATTTCATATTTACCACTGTGCTCACGCATGAGCTGTCGAATGCGTGTAATGCGTCACAAACTAACACACATGAATTAAAAGGTACAGCACCTGATTTTTGTGCAGTGCATTTCCGAAATGCAATTTTAACAGTAAATGTAATGATTTTCTTTGTAAATCGTAATCTTAAAAGTAAGAAGTCAAACAACATTTCGAATTTCAGACAATAATTAAAATCAATTGGTACAACACCACAAGCAAACAATAATTAATGAGAATGAGTGTAGAATATAGAGAAATACCATTAGCATCATTTATTCATGTCTGACAGAGCGCTGAGCTGAAACTGATGTGTGAAGTATTGATGTTGGTTGAACTACAGATGTCCAGCTGCTATAGCCTATTGCTGGATAGTGAGTACTAGCACATATATATTCTCGATTTAATTGAATAGATCGCGCTCAGAGCAATAAAGCCTTAACCAAATGGCTGTCATAATACGCTGTGTGTGCTGCTGTTAATGTGGGTAATAATAATATTCTTTACATCGTCGCTTAGGAATTCCTTTATGGTTCTGTCAGTCTGTCGTTCGCGTGAGGGTAATAGGTTTCACAATGTCTGCGACTTTTAGTACTGGTGAATAGAGCTTTTAGTGACTCTGCTGTGTCTGGTGTATAACTGTTCCAAGATGGAATGGAACTTTGCAAAGCAGGAAAGGGTTTGGAGGAAAGAAAAAGGAGAGAAAGAGCGAGGGGCAGAAAGAGAAAGGAAGGAAAAAGAGGAAAGTTTGTATATGTGTGAGAGAGAGAGAAAGAAAAAGGGAGTGTAGTGAGAGGGAGAGGGGGAGAGAGAGAAAGAAAAAGCATGAGTGAGTGAGTGTGTGTGTGGGGAGAGAGAGAAACAAAGTGGGAGAGCGAGAGGGAAAGAGGAGAGTGAGAGAGAGAAACAGAGAGAGTGTGTGTGAGAGAGAGATGGAGATGGAGAGAGAGAGGGAAAGGGACAGACATAGGGAGAGAGAGACAGGATAGGAGAGGAGAGGAGAAAAGGGGGATTGAGGCAGAAACAGGCATTTCAGTCAGATCTAAATCATATAATTTCAATCTGAGGTCGAATAAAGTTTCTCTACCCATATGTATACATTCACTTCTTTAAAAGAAAACTGGACTCAATCTTAAACTGTAGGTCAAGACAATGTACTCTTTAAAATATTCAAAGGGAACATACTATTTTTTCAAGAATATTACAGTGCAAACGCAATTTCGCACTCGCGCGGCTAGTTCTGCACTATTACGTTCATTTCGCCTTTTCGTTAGTTAAGCGCGCTGTAGTGCCTGCATTTCGGAAAGACGTTGCACGAAAAACAGGTGTGGTGCCGCTCATTTCAGAGGTGTTCGTTTGTGATGTAGTGCACACGTTCGAGAATAGTGAATTTGAAAGTCGAATTTTCATCTTAAAATTGGCCGAGTTTTAGTTCAACACACTGAATCTCGCACAGTAGCACTGTACTTCATTCTTCGCTTTCACAAACACGTGCAACACGCTCGAGGAATGCTTGTGCTGTTGAAAATTATGTTCATTTGTGTTGTCATCAATAGTTGGGCTCGCCCGCCGTTAATTAATATTTTAATCTATTATTTAATTCTCAGAAATTGTGTTAAAATGTGTGCTTTTTACCGTACTTCAAAATGGGATTGTATTTGATAAGTCATCCTGTTTTTCTTTAACCATTTAGACCAAGAAATATTCACAGTTTGTTTTCCTTTACTATTCCTGTCATTCATGTACGTTATAAATGAGTTACTATGCAACTTCCTTATACACCCCATGACACGGATGGGCGAGACTTACGGCAGGAACTTCATTCTCCAGGAAGCGCTTCTAAACCGGAAGCGGGCCAAATACCTTGCATAACATTTAGCTAAGCACAGATTACGAATAAATTTGCAAACGCTTACACCTGTATTTATCCAGATAATGTTCTTATTGAACCAGTATTTCAGAAATTTTTGATTCTGAAAGTACCTGGCAGCTACCTGTATACATGTTATTTTGTAGTTTGTCATATCCCAAGGCCACATTTCTCCAAAGATTTGCCAAATAATTTTCAGTCAAAGCTAAAATTACAAACTGCAATTGAGGTTTGTTGTCATATCGATAAATGTCAGTCCATTTGATGACAAATTCTGTGTTGCAAACAGCGAGAGAAATAGACAGATGGACAGACAGGTGGACAGTGAAACTTGTCAAACGCATGAGCAAACATTACGTTTTGTTTATCTCGTCTGGCATAGGTAATGTGTTCACGATTTTCTTCTATGATTGTTTGAACTAATGATTGATGCAGCAGTAATTGAACAAGAACACAGAGATCTTGACTTTGTGCACGAGTGCTCTTGAATGCAAGCTACTGCAAGGCTGTAACACATTACTGAATCATGTTTATTTTATGTCTGGCTGGGTGAATAAACTGTAGGTACTTACCGTCATGAAGCTTTACACATGGCTTGTGTTCTGACGTTACAGTTAGCAACTGTTATCGGGTGCGTGCTAATACAAGAATGCGAAATCTTGGAAAATACATTTTTGTAATCAGAAATGCTTAAAATTTGCAGTAGGAGTCAATGAGATTTTCGTTGGCTTTGAGTCCATGACCAGGGGTGTATAAACCAATGGGCTAATTAGGGTATAGCCTAGTGCACCAAAGTTTGAGGGGCTTTACATTTTAGAAAAAAATATGTTCAGAAAAAGGGCACATTTTATGACACGCCACAGGCATTTACTGAGCACAGCTTTTATATTAGTGCCACATAATGAACAGGTGCAAGGTATTACACAATAAGCAGTTATGCAGCCTGCTTCAATATAAGCGCTATGCAAATAAGTACATGTAATTAATAATGACACATAGAAACTAGGTTAATAGTGTTTCTAATACACCACAAGTAATTGTTAATCTGGTTATTACATAAGCAATCATAAATTCACAATAGAGATCGACGGGACACATTTATCAGCCTAGGACGTCATAAAGTTTTGATACGCCGCTGACTGTTATGCCACTTACAGTTCTTGTAAAAATCTGTAGGCTGTTGGCTACTTATTCGGAACACCTCAGTTGTGGGCTGGGGCCTATCGGTGCCAGATCAACTTATGTGAATAACTTCTGTAACTGCATAGCGGAGGTTATATTAGAACTTCCGTTGACTGTAGCGACTGCAATTAGCATGTGTTCCGGTATAAGACGGTTTATAGTCTGGACAGGCAAGCATTGCAATCAGTATGCAATCAAAATTGAATTAAGTAAAATTACAAAACTTGAGACATTTAAAAAGAAACTCAGGGAACAACTTGTAAATAGTCGTTAGTTACAATGTATTTTATTTTCTTTTTAACTCTATTCAAGCTTTACTCAATCAAAGAAAAATCCCATTTATAGGGACTACTCATGTAATGTAAAAATAAACAAATAAATCGAATTACTGTACTGTATTTTATATGGTCTTAGCTAGCTGAAAAAAATTGAATTGAATTGAAAAGCCCCAAGGCCCCCCTTTCTTTTCGGGCAACGCAGAATTACATTTTACTGTCCTAGTATTTTTCAGTTTATGTAACAATGCGCAGCTTTTTGTTTAGTCTGTGAAGTGAACATAATAGTGTATTGGTTTGGGGCGATTGTTATCGTATTAAAAGTACTTGTATTGGTGAGAGAGGAGATGAGAGAGCAAACTTGGTATTGCCCCGAGATGAGAGAGGAAACGCTTTCAGACGTTCACAGGAATCTCATGTAAGCTGAAGCAGAAGTTCAAAAAGGAAATTACATACCGTAAATATTAAAACACGCCCGAGAGTGACTCACACACACGTCATGACATTTTCACTTGAATGGAATTTTGGATGGGGTATGACCTCCGTTTGTCCACATTCTTTTAGTGTATATTCTTACCGTGTGGCGTCTCTTAGATTTTTCATGTCTTTATTATCGATATTCCTTAGTTACGGAACGGCTGCCTGTTTTTCTCTCGAGTCGTTTATCTTTTGAATTCTTTACCAGAAAACTACAACCTCACCCGTTTCAAGAAGAATATTTGAGAATATCACCCAAGCAATTTTTCTTGGTGTATAGATTATCTTAACGTGTTAGTGAGCCTGTAAGTGAACTTGTATTTTTAATAAGGGGCAGCTGACCAAGTGACCAATAGGTCTTTCGCTGCTCCTTCTCAGTTGCAATGAATTGTAAAAATAATTATGTCGAATTTTAACTGCTATTGAGAAAATAAAATTGAAATGAATTGAATTAACATAGCTTTATACATGCATATGCAGGAGTTATATTGTCTTTTCCATTGCAAGTGAGTTGACAAGGCAATCTTCTGGTGTCCCCAATCCCTGAAGACCAACTATGGCACTGTTGAGCCAGTATGGTTAATTGGCCCTAGCATCCCTCCATTTTCAATTTTTTGGTATAAAATCAACTTTAATTGCAGAAACAATCGTCTAATCTAAATCGATGCCCCATGCCTGAATTATAAATTGAAGTAGTGTCATTTGTCTTTGGTATGACACCGAAAATCGAAAGTCACGTCGATTCCAGAAATCCAAGATGAACCCCATGGGAAAATAGTTTGCGATGGAACATCAAAATTCATTAACCAGATACTCTTAAGAACTCAAAAAAGTTATAAAACTACATCCCTGGGGTGCATGAACCATGTTTTCTACTAGACGAAGTATAGATATATAAGAATTCGATTTTGCTGGAGATGCATTCATATTTCTACCTTCTTGCTATACAGTGGACCTTTATACAGTGGACACAAGTAGGTCGTTTTCTTTTGACGGTTTGTAGAAAAAATACTTACGTGTAGCTGATCTAGGTAACAATGGTGTACCTTACCACATACTTACGTATTGATCCAATGAGCTGATCTAGGTAACAATGGTGTACCTTACCACATACTTACGTATTGATCCAATGAGCTGATCTAGGTAACAATGGTGTACCTTACCACATACCTACGTATTGATCCAATGAGCTGATCTAGGTAACAATGGTGTACCTTACCACATACTTACGTATTGATCCAATGAGCTGATCTAGGTAGCAATGGTGTACCTTACCACATACTTACGTATTGATCCAATGAGCTGATCTAGGTAGCAATGGTGTACCTTACCACATACTTACGTATTGATCCAATGAGCTGATCTAGGTAACAATGCTGTACCTTACCACATACTTACGTATTGATCCAATGAGCTGATCTAGGAACAATGGTGTACCTTACCACATACTTACGTATTGATCCAATGAGCTGATCTAGGTAGCAATGGTGTACCTTACCACATACTTACGTATTGATCCAATGAGCTGATCTAGGTAACAATGGTGTACCTTACCACATACTTAACATATTGATCCAATGAGCTGATCTAGGTAACAATGGTGTACCTTACCACATACTTACGTATTGATCCAATGAGCTGATCTAGGTAACAATGGTGTACCTTACCACATACTTACGTATTGATCCAATGAGCTGATCTAGGTAGCAATGGTGTACCTTACCACATACTTACGTATTGATCCAATGAGCTGATCTAGGTAGCAATGGTGTACCTTACCACATACTTACGTATTGATCCAATGAGCTGATCTAGGTAACAATGCTGTACCTTACCACATACTTACGTATTGATCCAATGAGCTGATCTAGGAACAATGGTGTACCTTACCACATACTTACGTATTGATCCAATGAGCTGATCTACGTAGCAATGGTGTACCTTACCACATACTTACGTATTGATCCAATGAGCTGATCTAGGTAACAATGGTGTACCTTACCACATACTTACGTATTGATCCAATAAGCTGATCTAGGTAGCAATGGTGTACCTTACCACATACACGGCGCCGCTGTCTTTCACCAGCTGTCTTTCATTACTAAATCGATTTGACATGTTTGAACAGGGCATCGAGTGGCAAATCATCCTTGCGCTTCATTGCTTTCTTAACACGTAGCCGTTCAAATATCATCAGAAATGAAATAAAGCAAAGAGATAGTCGTCTGACTCAAAGGACTGGAAACAGTGGCACAGACCTTGCACTTGCAGGGGGGGGGTGCTAGGTTAGCTTCTGGTCATAAAGAAAAACCGCCAAGGGTGGAAACTGAAGTCACGAAGAAAAAATTATAGACACGTGGTGACAGTTTAGTAACTGATTTTAAGTTTTTACGTTTGTAGCTTGGACTAGTTTGCAACCCCGGGGCCCCAAAGGTGTGGTTGCGCCCTCTGACGGGAAATCTCAAGTGAGTTAGTAGGAAATGTGCTGAGTATGCTAACTAGTAGGCTGGATAATAGCCCCTCGGTGAGTCAGTGACGCCCCTACGCCTGCATCCCGACGGTTCTTAGGTTTGTTGTACAAGTCTTGTGTTTTGGTGTTTGCTGTAAAATCTTTTTGTCGAGTCAGCATTCGCTTTTTGCACTTATAGAGCTATACGTTATTGTATTTCTGCTATAAAACACAAAAAGGCAGGACCTATAGTTTGCCCTCGCCCCTCCGGGTGAGATATTGATTGCCTCCTGATGATAGAAGATAAGCTTCAGACAGACTAAACGCAACTATTATATTAGGGTAGTAATTAGAAGACAGCAGCAGCTATTGAACTAAGTGGTTTTCATTCCTCGTGGTTTCAGCAGCTATTGAACTAAGTGGTTTTGATTCTACGTGGTTTCATCTCATGCCTGATTGTTTTGCTGGCTTCAACTGTCACACTGGGACTATTACTATTACAGACCACTTACTGTATTTGCTGTGTAATTGCTGGCGTTAGGAACTTCGCATGCCCCATGACAATGATTTTATTCACTGTGCATTGGCATGGTGGCTTCTGAACTGGTCAACAGTTGGGCTTCAACTGTCACACTGGGACTATTACTATTACAGACCACTTACTGTATTTGCTGTGTAATTGCTGGCGATGAGAACTTCTCATGCCCCCTGACAATGGCTCTATTCACTGTGCAGTGGCATGGTGGCTTCTGAACTGGTCAACAGCTGGACGCATTGAGCGGTTCTCATTCACTGCTAAACACTGCATTTTCACCGTGTTGTGCTCTCATCAAATTTACCACTTCTAATGATGTTCACTTAAACGAAGACAGGGAGATTTTTCATATACTACCCCATTTTCAAGTCCGATAAAAAGTTTACTTCTTAACACGATGCTGCAAAACGTTTCTGATAATGAAATAATAGATTAAAATTTTAATTAATGGCGGGCGAGGCCAACTATTGATGAGCCTTTTATTTGAGATTGCAGGTTCTTGTTTGAGACCCTTTTATGAGATAATGTGCCCAAGATAAGGGGTGCAGGCGAGTGAGAGGGGGACCCCATGATTTCATTAGCCCAGGGGTCCCAAAAGGTCATGATGTGGCCTTGCTTGTAAGTCAGGAAGTAGTAAGTAATTATTATTATTATTACAAGTCTTATTTGCGCACAAATACAAATATAATACAATATGTACAAGTGCTGCCCTCTATCTGTAGGATAAAAGTACTTAACGATTAATACAATCAAACCGGGAGTTAAGTATATATATATATATAAGTTGATATCACATTTACGTTATAAATTATTTACAACTATCTTTTTTTTCTTACATAAATAAAATTATCTAATTTTATCAAACAATTTTCTGAGACTGTTCTAAGTAAGTAAGCAGTTTATTTTTTGCTTTATTAATACTTAGCCAGGCACGTTGTCATTGCATTTTATTCACATTTGATGCACTCTTTGTATGCATGGCTTTTAATTATGGAGTAATCGAAAATAAAAACTTCTATCGACTATTCAATCAATTCAAGCGCATTTTCAGCGTTCACGAATCTTACATTTCTCACGAACTGCAATTTCTGACTTCCTTGAAATTAATTGGATTTCCTTGAAGCGTGATTGCCCACTTCTGATCACATTGTGCAGTTTGTTTTGCGTCCCGAGTCTTTCCACTTGCCTTTGCGTGACGCGGCGGCCGCCTCTTTTCCCCCAGAACAACTTCTTCCTCCACGTCCACGCTTGAGGCATGAAGCCATTGTGTGGAGGCACGGTCTGGCTTCCTGTAGCTGGTATCGTTTATTTTAGGCGCAGTAATTGCGAAGTGTTGACAACTTCTTAGGGGGTACCTTCAAGGATGAGAATTTTCCGCGGATACGCGGAATTCCGAGTTTGTGGAAGTCCAGTAAATGGCGGAAATTCGTTGAGAATTTTTTTACGGACCCAGTACATTATTTCACAAACTGACCGCTAGTTGGCAGGCCGTCACTTTGTTTACATCACGTACATCAGTGTAACCACGTGTAGATCTCTATGTATAAAAATATAGAATCAATTGTGCAGAGTTATTTGAGTCAATTGCAGACAGTTTTTATATACTTTTGCATAGGAGCGGCCAGTACTTAGGCGTTTTTGAGACAATTAGGTATCATGTATCCTTGATAGTTGGGTATTTTAAATTATGCATGAAACAAGGTAATTGATGTTTTAAGTCCACTTAGAGGCTCTCTGTGGTCACAAAATTGCAATTTCAACCCCATTGGGGGCCTAGGTGGCCCCAAAGCCCCGGCCTGTTTCAGAGTTTTTTTTGCAATTTGTCATTCTCATCACTGTACCTTGTGTAGGCGAATGTAGTATAGATCAAACAAGTTTGTCCAGCATATGTTTCTGTGATTGGAAGTTCAGGGTTTACAATTTCATGACCTTGCATAATTTATATGTACCACAGTGTGTTGTCATACTCATGATGCTGTCATTGGTTTTTCTAACGGTTAAGAATCTATGCTTAAAGGAAAACCGGACCCAATATTAATTTAACTATAGCTGAAAACAATGCGTCCTTTAAAGGAAAACCGGATGATTGTGTAAACACAAGTTCAGAATAAAGAATGCTGTAAAATATTGAAAACTACAATAGCTTTTTTTAAATCGAAGCTTAGATTAAATAGTAATTACCTCTGATACTCAAATTTTGTTAAACTTTCAAAGCTACGCGTGGCTCAGTGAATCTACTAATATTGACAACGGCGCCTTTTTGTCACGTGCGCGTGGCCGACAAATAGAAGGCGGTACCGTGATAACCATGATCATGAACTGCAGTGTTAGTTTCTGACGTCATATGATGTAAAGCCCGTTTTCGTGACATCATGCATTTAAGCAGTACTGTAGCACCTATGCAAACGTGCTTGACGCGCAAGGGAAGACGCCTACCATTGCACAAACTGTGGTTAGTTTCAGACGTAAGCAACAGCTGTGTTCGATTGCCGTTAATTAACTTTCTAAGCTAATTATTCAAATACAAGAAACACTTGTTAACTTTTATAGGCAAGAAAATGCATATTTTGGACAGTAAATTAAAATGAGATTGTCTAATCAATAGTTCAGTTTTCCTTTAAAATATTGAAAGGTAAATTGCTATTTCTTCAAGAATGGTTACGTGAAAGAATTATTAGCACAGAAATGTAATTTCGCGGTGGCGCGATATATGCAGGAAATGCATTACCTAGCGGAAATGCGTGTAAAAATCAGGTGCTGGACCTCTCACTTCTAAAGTATTCAGTTGTGATGTACACACTTTCAAGTGCTCATGCGTGACCGCAATGATAAACTTGAATTTAAAACGAAAAATTTGTCGAATTTTTGTATTTCACATAGAATGTCGCACAGTAGTACTGTACCTCAATTTTCGCTTTTACAAACACGTGCAACACGCTCGTGGAATATTTTTGCCGTTAAAAAGTTTACATTTTAACACAATTAGTATTGCAAAAGCGTTTCTGATAATTAAATAATATATTAAAAACTTAATTAACGGCGGGCGAGTCCAACTATTAATGACATCACAAACTAACATAATTTCCAACAGCAAAAATATTCCACGAGCGTGTTGCACGTGTTTGCAAAAGCGAAAGTTGAAGTACAGTACTCCTGTAAGATATTCAGCATGTTGTACTAAAACTAGGCAAGTTTTAAGTTAAAAATTCAAATTTTAACTTTACTACTGTGCTCACGCATGAGCTGTCGAACGTGTGTAGGTCATCACAAACTAAAACATCTAAACTGAGAGGTACAGTACCCGTTTTATTCATTTCGTTTCCGAAATGCAGGCGCTAGTGCCCGTCTAACTAGCAAATGGTGAAATGCATGTAATAGCGAAGAACTAGTGGCGGGAACGTGAAATTGTGTTTATGTGGTAATAATTCTTTCACGTAAGTCATTTTTGAAAAATAGTATGTTTCCTTTCAATATTTTAAAGAATGGATTCTTTTGACCTACAGTTTAAGATTGGGTCCGGTTTTGCTTTAAGTATTGGTCTATTTTCAGTGCCGAAAGTTGAAAATGTAAATTGTAAGCTGCTATTTATGTGTCTAATGAAAATGTTTTCAAACTTTCGTGTTTTTCTTGGTTGAATTTATGATTTAAGTATTTACGCAGATTCATCCTACCTGAGCTTGGCCATTTTGTCCGGACGTTGATGTAAGTGGCTGAAAATGACAGAAGCATCTTATACTGCACGTGTTGTAGCTTGAAAGCTTGTAACAGACATGAGGTTGTCCCAGCTGACCCTGAATTATAGCCCACAGCTATCTGTAATCCACGTTAACACCAAGTAGGCCGAACGTACCAGAATGTTTTTTTAACAGTGGAAAGTGATTCTAGCAAAAATTTTGTCGTAACTTCTATGTTTTGACTACTGTCGCTGCCGTCATTGTCTACTGTCGCTGCCGTTATTGTCTGGTTTTCATTGGTCGTTTCGTTTTTATCGCATCGTATCGTATCGTCTAAAAGTGGTTTATCGTTATCGTATCGCCGAATTTTTATCGTTTAACACCTGTACCTCTGCATTCAATTCAATTCAATTTATTTATTAACTCCGCAAGTATTATCAAAATACGGTATTAGGAGTACGTGCAAAGGAGAAGGGCAGCGAGAACCCGTAGGTTATCTAGTCAGCCACCCTTAAATAGCTAGGATTAAATAAAATTAATTTTGGCACCGTTCTCAATTTAAACTTGAATTCTGTTGACGTGTGTAATTGGCAATTAAATGATGGGAAACTCAGTACTGTAGAACATTATAATTTAAATAACCAAAAATTTACAATTCTAAAATACTGTAATTATCTTATCTTATCTTACCTTACGTTTGTAATTGTCTTACGTTTATCTTATGTTATCTTATTGCTTATGTTACGTTTGTAATTTCTTCGCTAAGTTTATGACGTGTTTTTACTTTCAGATAACTTGCTCGCCCAGTTGGAGAGCGCCACTAGAGAACTTAATCAGTGTAAAGTTGAGCCTGCTGATCCAACAGAAGACAGTGACGATAAACCGAACATTGAGGAATACGATAAACAGGTAGCTTCGGTTCTCTTCTGGTACTTTGGGGGCAAAGATAGGATAAACATTATTTCACGTCGATTCTAAAAACATACAACTACAAGCTGCAAGAGCTTATGTCACAATATATATATATAATAATCTTTATTTGCCATAAAAAATCGATATTCATAAAAGAACATCGCAGCATGATTCACACAACTGTTAAAGGCAAATGCGTCCAGTGCAAACTAAAAACTACTGTGCCAAAAATTTAAAACAAAATATACATTATAATGTTAGACGCAAATTATAATAGACTATATACAATGTATGCATATAATTTAAAATGGACGTGGGTAAATAGGACAAAGGAATAAATGAAACTATTCAGCTACGGTTAAATACTAATTAAATTAAATACTGTACAATTAAGAAGAGACCGACTTAGTCAAATTACAAAATAGCTTTTACTTTAAAAATATAAGCTAAAATCTACACCATAGCACGAATTTACAACTGAACTAGCAAGAATTATTACAAGAACAGCACGTACAACGTTCTCCGTTCCACATTTTTAATTTGCCCTTAAAAGAATTCAGTCCGCTTTCATTTTCAATACGTGTGGGCCGAGTATCCCATAACTTTGCCCCCATTGTGGTCTTACAAAGATCATGCATATTACTTGATTTTGTTCTGCAATAAAACCACTATTAGTTTGTTAAAAGTTTTCCACAGAAACTGTAGCTAAATTGTGCTAATTGCACTCTGTTTCAAGCATTTTAATGATAAAGAACGATTGTAGCTGAAGTGCTGAATTATTCGAATCTATAACTTTAGGTTCGAATCGAATTCGAGCTAAAAAACTCGTTCGAATCGAATTCGAACGTTCGATGCTCACCCGTGATTAGAAGCAGCTGACACTGAGATGTTTTTAAGACAAAGTTGACATTCTGTTCTGCGATCGTTCCATTTTTGATCTATTGCATTTTTAACGTGCATAACCAGCACACAGTGGGATTGCCATGGTATTATTGATTTGTTCGATTTTAGGTTATGGAGTATTCGTTTGCCAACGATCGTGACCAGGCAAGTTTCAGCAGCTTATGCATGCGACAGTCTAGCATTACCATTCTAACACGACTAACTTTTTTCTTTCGTTTACAGTATCTGTAGACGCAGAGACTTGGATTACATGTTTATTTGTTTATTTCGTTTATAATATGTTGTGATGCATTATTTAACAATTGCCGTATCTACCGTTTACACTGTAATTAATTGATTAAATGTTTTTATTAATGATTTATTAGTTTAATTCAAAAGCATCGCTTAGTTTAATTAAGGTAGCTAACAACCGAAACTCCTAGAAAATCATCTCTTGTTTGGCAGTTCATTTTTTATCTAATTTTATCAGAACTTTGCGGACTGTAACTATTTAAACTTTGCTAACTATTTAAACTGCGTTTGCTAGTTATTAGTTCTTTAATTATCCCCTTGATTAGTGCTAAATCCCCTTGAGTGTAAATAAAGTGCCTTTAGGTTAACTCGTACATATTGTAACGTCTGTGTAAAACTTTGCTTTTCTGTCATTTATCATTGCTGTGAAGACCACAGCTACTGTTTGGTAATTTAGACCAAATGAATTTTGTCTGCATAGAGATAAGAGAAGTACAGTGAGTCCTCGCTTAACGACTCCCCGTTTAGCGACGTTTCGTTTTAACGACGCTGAACATTCGACACCTTTTAAGTGAGCAGAAAGAAATGAATTAGTAGAACCCATTAAGAAGCGCTAATTTTTATGATTTAATCAGCATTGATTTTTGCCTCTGGAACGTATCTCAATTCTTTTACATTACTTTCTGTGGAAGTCTCTGTTTCGTTTAACGATGTTTCGCTTAACGTCGTATTTTGCTGGATCGCATTAGCGTCGTTAAGTGAGGACTTACTGTACAGTACTTAAAGCTGTGCTGTACTTTACAAGTAATAGACCTCTGCTGTCAACACCTGACAATATAGAACAGTTTTGTTCATCTTAGCAGAAATTTCAGTATAAATTATAATACGTCTTGCTAGTTTGGCATGTAATTTATTATAATATTTTGTAACTATGATGACTTTGCAACTGATCTGAATTTTTCTTTGAAAGCTTGGATGACTTAATTTTGAAGTAGTATAACTTACTCCTGGAAACAGGGGCTTTCATTATAATGCCAAATGGGGGCTTGATAACGTCGTCAAAATTTTCTCACCATTTCTTCTATTGGCTGTTTCAGTCACATGATCCGCAGGGTGTTCAACGAATCACCGTTAAGAAGACGGTGACGACGAAGACGACGTACAAGACATCCGGAGACGGCGCGGGCGATGTTCCCCTGGACCAGCAGCAACAGCGTCCACAGTTGCAGCAGAACCCTAACAATCTCTCCGAACTGGATAATTTGTTAGACGACTTGAGTACTGCACAGGAAAATGCAAGAAACAAATCAGGTAACCGTGGAGGTACCAAAAATCTACCCACTTCTAGATCTAGAATACTCAAAATTATGACTTCGTCTTAGACTAGTCATCACATTGTGAGAACTAGCCCTGTAGGCTGATGTTAAAATTACTTGACGTCGAGTCATAAAACACTTTTGCAATGAGATTATTGCATTAATATTCTCCAGATGGTTTAAAGCACAAGAAGACAAGACTTAAAAAATTTGTCTTGAAATTTCATACCACTTACATACTGCCTTTTTGCATGCAGGGCTTGCGTAAGCAGTAACACTGTATAAAACATGTAAATTTAAACTCCCGCTATGACTGTCAGATGCAGCCATTTTGACGATAAGTCATTTGAAACAAGTTTAGATAATATTGTGTAAAGTTTGAAAAAATAACCAGAGCATTAGTGTAGCGCACACGTCACTAGCTAAATAAAATTTAAAATGACTGTATCTTGTCAAAAGGATTAAAAATACGTTTTTTGGTTAGCGAGTAGTGCACCCTGGAGGGTGAGTCAGCGACATTTTACCAATTGATGAAAACATCTTACATAATTAATAATTTTCTTTTCTGATTACATAAGTCTTTCAAGCAGGTAAGCAAATGAAAAGGTGCAAGGTACTACACAGTAAGCAGTTATGCAGGCTGCTTGAATATAAGTGCTATGCAAATATGTACATGTAATTAATAATGACACATGGAAACTAGGTTAATAGTGTTTCTAATACACCACAAGTAATTGATTAATCTGCTCATTACATAAACAATCATAAATTCACAATAGAGATGGATGGGACAGAATTATCAGCCTAGGATATCATAATCAGATTTTCATTGGCTTTGAGTCCACGACCTCGACTTTGGCTCTTACTTAACTCATGTATAGATTATGAGTGCCTGCTTACTAAACAAACCAAACTTTTCATACACGTCGTCTCAGAAATTACTGTCGGCTGTATGGATGTTAGTTTTTCCGACTATTTTTGTACTTTGAATGAAATTTTTTGTGCGTTTTTGAATGCCGACTGTAATTGAATGCCGTTTCAGCTCCGAATGGCATACCTCCGCAAGCATCTGTACCGCCAGCGCGACCCAACGTCGACGTTTTGCTCGAGGATCTGGATAACGCCGTGACTGAAGAAAGGTTAGACATCGTGTTTGTTTTTCAAAGTGTTCAATGGTAGCTAGTTTAACTGCAAATTGACAGACGAATTTTGGAAGGACGGCACAGATGTGGAGAGAAACTGAAGCTAGTGGTAGTGGCGGCTCATAGCCAGAATTAGTGGCTGGCGCATAAAAATTTTGTTGCCGTTATTGTAATATAATGCAGTATAATTGTGTAAAACGAAACAAACAAACGAAAAGAAAATTTAGACATAAACAAAAAAATATTTTTTACTTACTAATAGCCTAAATTGTTACATGGTTCGTCCATTTAAAAATTAAATCTATTTGTGTGTGTAACCACGTGTATATCTCTATGTATAAAAATATAGAATCATTCGTGCAGAGTTATTTGTATGTAACTACAAAGTCAAAGTATTTTTTGTATTTGTTTGTATCCCGTATTCTCTATCCTGTTGTTTTTTCTTCAGCTTCCATGCTATGTTCGTATGAACAGATCAGCCAAAATAGACAAACTATATATCACATCTGGGTAATATTTTGCCGATTTTACTTTTTCGTATTCTTCAGCAAGTCTAATGTTTCGTTGTACCTGCACATGTTACAGATCATCTAGCTATCACCAGGAATCCTATCGAACGGACGCACATGCACACGAACACAGTAGCTATTCCACTCATCAGCAAGAGGTTTCTTCAGCTTCGAACGCGACCCGCGAACTAGACGACCTGATGGCTTCGCTTTCCGATTTTAAGGTGAGGATGGCTCCGGGTTCTTCGTGCTTTGCTTTTACCTAATGAGTACGTCATCTCATTTTAATCAGGCTGGGTTTTGAAAGTTAGGCAACACTAGTTTCGGGTAAGTAGTTGGATAAAGTGATCAGGAAAGATGCAAACACAGTTGATTCTTGCACATGTGAACAAAACCTGCTGCCATTGCCAGAGAACAAGCCCAAGGTGTGCTTTAGCATTCTGACGTCATCCATTATACTCTGCTTATAACCTTATAACTTTAATTCAATAAAAGCTGCTATAGGCTTTGCGTTATAAATGGGGACTACGTAGAATGTTCCTGTACTATTGATTATAAGTGTATTTATACGCAAAATTTTTTGCGGGGTCTTTGCTAGCGTTGATTTGTTACGATCATATTACCGAGACTGGCCGCACTATGATACAATAATATCTTGTCTCAATGCATTTTTGTGATTAATGCAAGTATTCGTTGAACACCTTATTACAGGAGAGGTGCATGTATTTAGATTCAGTATTTGGTTTCTAAGATTTTTGTATGGTGTAGCTCATGGCAGGCAAGCAGCCTCTTGGCTCATGTTTTGTGGCTCATGCACCCTCGGGCGCACGCCCACAGAATTTCTTAAGAAAAAAAATGGCTAAATAAATTTTTTGCAGTAAACCAAGAAACACATCAACCCCTTGTTTGTTTGCGCAATCCCCGAGCAGTCAGCTCATTTTTAGCTAACTGTAACTGCACTTCTGCATTTAGGGGGTGGGCCCACGGTAGTAGTGAAATTATGAGTCACGAGTTTTAGACGACATAATGAGTTTAGACTAGTGAACTTGCCTGAGGAAATAGCTTCTAGCAACCACAAAATGGTCTAAAACGCAGTAAAATGCATGTGTGGCCGAGACATTCTACCGTTTAGCTGTGTCTGGTGGGAGAAATTAGCACGCATGCAAACTAATTAAATTTTGTATGAACTGTGGGTGGGCTGCAAACTTAACAGTCTCAAATCAGTTTTGTATTTGACTAGGATAGATTTGACCATGTTTTGCTGGATAGACAACCTTGACACTAAATAAATTAAGCTTAAGTAATGGGTCATCCGCATTGCAGTGCATTACGAACTTGCTGTTAAGATATGTGACTACTATAATAGAATACAATGAATATTACCTAGGTAAATGTGGATAAAGTATATTTACTAAATGCAGAATTTTTCACGCTCGAGTAAGTCTATGTACTAGAATTTATATCTCATTTGAGGCCTCCAAAATGTGCTTAAAATGCAGGAAAATGCATTGGTAGTGGCCCCAAACCCCCTAGCTGATTGTGCATCAAATTTTTTAAACTCCGACAGCGCCAATGCATGCACCCCTCTCATCTGTGGTCCTTCCCCGTATTTACCCCACCAATGTAAGTTGGTACCTTTGCTCTATTATTATTAGCTAATTATTTTGCTCTGTTTATCATTTCTATCCAGGTACAGCAAAAAGAGGAACCCTCCTATGCAAAGCCACAGAAGAAGCCAAAACCCCAGCAACTGCCTCAACCCCAGCCTAGCCCCGCCCCGGAGAAGCCGCCAAACGAACTGGACTCCATGCTCGGTTCCCTGCAGGGCGAGATGAGCAGGCAGGGCATCAAAACGACGGCTAAAGGTCACTGTGCCGAATGTGGCAAACCCATTGTTGGACAGGTATGTAGAAACAATGCAATATGTTGAGTGTGGCAAACCCATTGTTGGAGAGGTGTGTAGAAACAATGCAATATGTTGAGTGTGGCAAACCCATTGTTGTTGGACAGGTGTGTAGAAACAATGCAATATGTTGAGTGTGGCAAACCCATTGTTGGAGAGGTGTGTAGAAACAATGCAATATGTTGAGTGTGGCAAACCCATTGTTGTTGGACAGGTGTGTAGAAACAATGCAATATGTTGAGTGTGGCAAACCCATTGTTGGAGAGGTGTGTAGAAACAATGCAATATGTTGAGTGTGGCAAACCCATTGTTGGAGAGGTGTGTAGAAACAATGCAATATGTTGAGTGTGGCAAACCCATTTTCAACAAATGTTGTTCAATTAACATTTTCACTATTTTCTTAGTAGCATGCATGTAGTTTGAAATGTGCTTACATTCATTCATTAACTCACTTGTATTTTTAAGCAGACACTCATTGCTTTCTATTCTATCACAAAGGTACATGGTCGTTGTAGACTATTGTACTATGGTTTGAACTTCATTAGATCTATGGGATAGCAGTGCGTTGATTATTCTGTATTTCAATAAACAGCTTTCTGGGATTACCACTAAATGTCTGCTTTAGATGATCTGTTGGAAAACATGATGGTCGTAATAAACTTATTTGCAGGGGGTGCGTTTACCATTTGGCTAACTAGGGTGTAACCTAGGGCGACAGATTTTTTGAGTGCAGGGGTTAAAAAATTCTTATTCTTATAATTCTCCTCAGAAGATGCTCATGTTGTCGTGCTTCCTGTTAAACTCTCATGCCATTTGAATAGTTTTGGGCAGTTTTGAAAAGCATCTATAGACCAGCAAGTTTTTTTTTACCTTACTGTTCTTGGCGGTTGCTAAAAGTTTCGTAGACGTAGATGCGATCAGTCTCCATATTACAGAAGTACAGTTTACGCAATTAATACATGAATGCTTTGACATCACAAGTAGTGGCACAGCTTCTTTACAGATGAGTTGTAGTTTCACCTAGTTAATATTAACCACATGGTTGGTAACGTAACAATGCTACTAATACGCCACAAGCAGTTTTTCTTTTTAGTCATTATATATAAGTAGCCATAAAGGGGATTGTCCTGACTGAATTATCAGCTCAGGGCGTCTATATATCTTCATACGCCCATCTTAATTTGTGTTGTTGATATTCTGCAAACCTTTGTTGTAAACTTGGAGCTCTACTAAAATGTTTCAGCTCGAACCTCCCAACTCAATATGTCTCTTTTAGCATCCAGTGTTACGTAGGAATATAGGTAGTACTAGGCACATAATAGTTTTTGCAAGATCAGTTTGCTGTTCAATATCTGTGGCATTATGCAAATGTACTATTTTTTCACTTTAAATCTTTGCCCTTATACAGCCAACTATTACTATAATTAACTCACCGTCACTTGTTGTACCGGGTTATAATCTAGTCACATATGGCTCTCATAGTTTCTGCATAGCGGCACCAGAATTATGGAATGATTCACCAATTCACGCACGTAAAAGCAATAATGTTCAAAAGTTCAAATCATTCCTTAAAACATTCTTTTATAAAGAAGCCATTTCGGTTAATTAGAAATTTAATATGGACTTATGGATTTAATTACGGCTGATTTTTTTTACATTTATTATGAGTTTAGTTTTATTTATAACAGCCTATTGTATATGTACTGTTTATGTGTTAATATTTGAAGTAAGATGCATTTGTCCATTTTTAATGTTAATGCATTTTAAATATTCAATAAATTATTAATTACCAAAATGCTTACAGGTCCAACATTATGTGGCGTTGTGTCTAGCACTTTTTTAAGTTTAAGCGGTTTAAAATCGCCGTCTTCCAAAGTTAACTTGTAAGTAAAACCTGAACAAACTGGCGTCTTTTGAGCACACTTATTGGTACAAATTGGCCTTACACGGGTTTACAAAGATTTTTATTACACTGTCTTAAACTTAAGTTGTGAAGTGGAATACTCATTAGACAGTTTTGGTTATTCACTGGTGTACTTAATAATAATAATAATAATAATAATAATAATCTTTATTTAAAGTCGGCTTTTGGGTCAACAATTAACATTAGCTCAAAGAGCTATTACCGCCGACTGTAAATAACAACCTACAGATACATAACAGAGACTATTATTACCCCACTTTTACCCTAAATACCACGCGTCAGGCAGGGCAACAGCAGGTACCATTTTTAAAGTCTTTGGTATGACCCGGCCGCTGGTTCGAACTCACGACCTTCCAGACGGAAAGCAGACGTATTACCACCTAAACCGTCTGGTACTTGAATAGCTACCACACTGCTAGTTATTAGTTAACAACGATTGTGGACAGTTTATGCTTATACTCATTGTTTGCAATGCTAGATAGTTTTTGTAGTAAGAATTTTCACTGCTGGAGGGTCTATCATTTAACGATCCTTTGTGAACAATGAGAAATTTCACTCAAAGGAAAGATTTGTTTGCGCTCGGGACAGTTATCTCGCCTCGGTTGATTGTCTATTTCCCCTTGAATTAATTGAACCGTTTTGCACACAAGCAATTTGAATTCATGTGCTTCGTAGACTTTGATGTCTGCAGTTTTGCACTACACAGTTCTCTTGGGAGTCTCTAATTCATGCACTGTGTACATAGCAATTTAATTTGATTTTTGCAGCAGTGTATACAGTAGCATATAATTTGCCATTGCTATATTATTATCATCCTCCTGCAGTCATTTTCAAACACCGATGGAAAATGCTGATTAAAAGTGATACAATAAAATTATTCATGCAATAATCAATGGCGGCTCATAGATAAAATTAGTGGCGGCTCATAGATAAAATTAAAAAAATTTTAGCCATTGTTTTAATACTGTGTAAAATGAAACAAATGTGCGTAATTATAATGTTGTATTTGTGATTTTAAACAAAGAAACTAATTTATACATAAACTTGATAAACTCCTAAACAAAAAATGTTGTTTTCTTACAAATAGCCTAAATTGTCCCAGTTCAAGAATATGATACGCGGCTTTTAAACACGTGACAACTGACAACACGTACTGCAGTAAGCGACAGTACTCTTTCTACCTAAAGTACAGCGTCTTATCTCAGACATGTGTGCATGGCCGCATGTGCACAGCAGCCAAACACCACTTTGCTTGACCTGTGAAGCAAATTGTACTACCCTGATGTGCTCCGGTTCCACAAAGTATAAAGAAAGAATTAAAGTAGAAATACTTATTACATTGAATTTTATCGATAATAATGAGTGAAAACAGGGGGTGCTGCAGTACCACAGCACCTACACACGACCGCCACTGGCAATAATTAATTCATCAGGAGTGCAGTCTGGACTTTTTCGTTTTAAATTTTGCTCTGAGTTTGTGAAGTTTAATATATGACGAGTCTGATTGGTCAGTCAGCAGCAGGGGCATGTAGTTTAGCATCTACACTGGCACAAAAGTCTTTCCAAGCTAATTAACTATAGTGCAAACGGTACGTAGGAAGCTCCTCCAGTGATGTGAGATGTATGTGACCAAGGAAACTGAGCTGTTCAAAGGTCGAGTTTGCTAAGAATTGAGGGAATTGAGGTTAAAAATCGATCAATTTTGCTTTGATCACAGGGTCCCATATATGCGAGGTAATTTACCTGGGTTTCTATTTCTAAGGGACCTGAAGATATCATCCCTTATAACCGAAAGTCCCTTGTATCCGAGTACCTTATATACGAAGATTTTTCTAAGGAAAAACGTTACGAAAAATCGGGACCGGTGTTGATGGTCCATTATAAGTGAGTGTCCGTTATAAGCGAGTACCTTATACCTTGGGGTGACTGTATGTATGTACAGTGTCATTATAATTTCATGTCATGTGACTAAAGCAGTAAACATCTAACTAATGTGTGTGTAACTTGCCGAACTAAATGCAATTGTAAAATCCCTCCCAGGCTTTTCATGCCTAGATCATCATGCTACTCAAAAATGTCAAGGTTGTCTTGTAGTTATTCTGTAACAGCAAGCATAGATTACTAAACTTAGTGGTGTGGTCTTGTTTCTTCCAGATGGTGACCGCATTGGGCAGAACGTGGCATCCGGAACATTTCATGTGCGCCCACTGCGGAATCGAACTCGGAACGCAGAATTTCTTCGAGCGGGACAGCAAGCCATTCTGCGAACACGATTACCACCAGCTGTTTTCACCCAAATGCGCCTACTGCGGCCACCCTATTCTTGATGTAATTATACGTTTTTCACGGCAAATGATTTATGAGTCCTTGAGTACACCTCATGGATTTGTCATTAATATTATAGTTTGCTGCTTCATTAGAAAAACTTTCTGATGAATATTAATCAGATTTGGTGTGATTAATTTTTTATTAATTTTGTAAACTGAAATTACATGGTTAATAATCAATGGTTGCATTGTTGCTTTCATTTATGCTTGTTTCTCCTTGGCAGAGGTGACACATTGTATGATTGATGAGAACATTGTTCAAATAGTGAAGTGTTTTTTTTTTGACCCCGGGAGATTTGCATGCTTGCAAAGCAAAACCGTCCATAAGTCGGCATAGTTAAAACTACGTTATGATGCTTCAAAGTAGAATGAACCAAAAAATTTGGTCAAATGTGAATTTTTTTGTTTTTTTGTAAAAACAAACTTTTGGGTTTTTTCTATTGCCAAGCCCAGATCTTTGTCATGAAGAGCCATCTACTGGATTTAAACATAACTTCAATCTGCTCTTGCAAAGTCCATAGCAACCAACTTTCGTACGGTTGCTAAGTGTTTTGTAGAAACGCGACAAAAAACAATGGCTAACTTTAACAGTGATTTTCTCAAGATTACGTTTTTCAGTGTGCAGCCTGCACCTCAACTTCAATGTGGATTATCTCAGGTTAGAAATAGCATAGAATGATGAACTTGGTATCAAAATGATCCTAATGAAATGGAGATTCAATAACATACATTTTTGCTATGCAAGCATACATTTAGTGATTGGCTAAGCAGTTTAGAGAAACGCTCAAGATGAAAATGCATAGAGTAAATGTGCAGAAAAACCGAAAAATCAGTAAATTCCTGTTTATCATTAGAAGATTTTGAAATTCGCTTTGAACTTAGTACAGCCAAACCCCGCTCTATACTGCCCACTTTGGGCCTGCAGAAAAAGTCGGTGTTAACAGAGTTTGGCACTAGAATGAGATGCATTGATACGTAAATGTTTATGCAAGCATAGATACTTTGTTTTGGCAAAAATTTGACGTTAAACGACATTGATATTGTAAAGAGGGCATTATAATGATTGTATGACTATTTTTTTATATCTTTTGTGTCTATCAAATTAATCAACAATAATTACAATTCCCTTTGTGATTAGCTTGTACTGTTAATGTTGTTACAGAAATGCGTCACAGCTTTAGACAAAACCTGGCATCCGGAGCACTTCTTTTGCGCTCAGTGCGGCGGCCCTTTCGGGGAAGAGGGTTTTCACGAAAAGGATGGAAGGGCGTACTGCCGCCAAGATTATTTCGAAATGTTTGCGCCCAAGTGCGGCGCGTGCAATCGACCAATCATGGAGAATTATATATCGGCACTGAGTGCTCAGTGGCACCCCGAGTGCTTTGTGTGCATGGTAAGTGTTTTGCATAAATTAATTAGCATATTTGTTGTGTTTTATTGGTACCTTAAATTAGATAAGTATATTAGCACTTCAACGGCAATTAAAAATTGAAATTATATGCTGCTTGACACATTAATTAGTCAAGTATTTTCAGTGGGTACTGATTTTACTGAGAAGTGGTGCTGACAAGCCACTGACATAGGAGTGTCTTGCTTTTTGCTGGATTGTTACTGTATTTACCTGTTGGAAGGGCAGATTTCTTTTAGTCTTGAATTCTGCCTGCCAAATGTCTGCAACAGATGGGAATATGTTGATTTAACCACAAGCACAGCTCTAACTATTTCTTTGTTAATTCACATCTGATTCGCATTTTATACACAAAAATGTGCGAACCATAACACAGTAACACTTGATAATATCACAAACGTGTAACAGATGCTACACAGCAAATCACTTAATGGCTTTTAGCTTTTGTTGGACTGTATGAATTCAGGTGAATTTGTTCATTGAAATTTGTACTTAGTGCATCGAATTGCATTCTTTAATGTTTAATAGGCAATTTCTATTAATTATTCACTCACTCATGATGACACCTCTGTAGACCTACCAACTCTCACTCATTAGGCATGTGTCACACGCATTTTAAGTCTTTCACACACAAGCTTGGCTTCCTTTGCTACCAGTACCAATTTTTAAGTTTAGAATAAATAAATTTAGACATGGATATAATTAAATTAGATCATTTATTTCAAAGAATTGGTATTTCAAACGGGAAACAAAGAAAAACCTATGCTTCCTCGTGTTCAGCCTGTGCAGTAACCCCAATCTTTTTTCTAACCATTATCGAAGCCAAATCCATAGATAAGGAATAATAAGTTAGAATCCGACATTTCCACTGACCACAACACAGTAGCATTCATGAATCGCACAATGTATATTACATTGAAGGGTATTTATAATTACTGAAAATTAAAGCACTTTTGGCTGCTATTTCATATGTGTAAAAGAACGTATTTATATGTAAAGCATAGTGACCTGCAAAACAGCATGAAAAAGCTCTGTAGTATCAAGTATTTCCATTTTTTGCGTTAATTTTTTTTGATAATTTAAATTTGATACCAAAGAAAAAGATAAAATCTCTGGGCATTGCTAGCTCCTGCCTGTGGTGAGTTGATCCCTAGACTTTCTGCGTTTCACACGTATTTTAACCTCAAATGGTTGGAACATCATTTTTCAAATTTCTAAATCCGTTTTCGTTATTAAAACCCAGTAACAGACCTGGTGTTATTTTACGAGCAAAATTGAAGATGGGTTTCATTTTCTCATTTGTTAATTGACCTATTTTCTTATTGCAGGAATGCCACATGCCATTCAATGGTGGTTCATTCTTTGACCACGAAGGCATGCCTTACTGTGAGACCCATTACCACGCCAAGCGCGGTTCTCTGTGCGCCGGCTGCGGTAAACCGGTGACCGGCCGATGCATCACTGCCATGTACCGCAAATTCCACCCGGAGCATTTTGTGTGCGCGTTCTGCCTAAAGCAGCTAAACAAGGGAACGTTCAAAGAACAGAACGACAAGCCGTACTGTCACCAGTGCTTCGCTAAACTTTTTGGGTGAACGGATGGGGCCAGGAGAAATGATTTTTTTTGACAGTCCTTCCTCGGATGAATAATCTGTTTACCTCATCATTGGTGAAAACTGTATCTTTTGTATTATTGCAGTATAAAAAATTTTTTTGTACTGTGTGCACAGTGGCTGTTTGAGTAGCGATGGTAACTAGAACAACAAAACCCTTCTCAAATACCCCCGAAAATTGTGAAATAGCACCCTTATGGCCAGCCTTTGCTAACAAATTTTTCGTATACCAAGCATTTCGCGTCAAAATGGTTCCAAACATCTGGCTTTGCTTTTCGTATCCACACAATTCTATACAAAGGTGGCTGCGCGTCTTAGTGCAATTTGACTGTCGAACGTGTAAAGTATTGCAAAAGTATCATGAAACGATCAGCTCAGGTAGATTTTGTACATTGCAACCTGTTCACTGCAAATTCTAATTGAATTCTAAATCAGCACTGGCGCAACAGTAAATTTGATTTTAGTTTGGCAAGCAGGATTTGTCACTTTTTTCGCATTTGTTAAAGATTGCTTACGTAACCCCTTTGTTCGTGGTGACTGCCGGGATGAAATTAATAACTACACGTGGACCTGTGATGGTGGCTACACACGGTGTGATGGTTCGTAGTTTTTTGTAGTATACTTATTTTTATACTAAGGCATGTATTGTTGCATCACGTGTGGTGAGGTGTTAACTGTTAGGTACTTTACTACGCAAATGTACTTTATTACATGCGAGATATTGCATTTGGCTGCTAACACTTCTCAGTTATCGGTATAAAGGGGATAACAATTTGCAGTACTGTAAGCTTAGTAAAAACATTTTTATATACTGTAAGTATTCGTATTGTTACATACAGTTTGTACATCATCGTTTTTGCTTGTCTTTAATAATTTGCTAAAGGCTGTTGCAGTGAATATCCCAGGCCATTTTATTAAGGTATGAGATGAGATAAATATGTAATTTTGGCAGTTTATCGAGTGCCCCCATACAGGCACTCGTAACTATTTAAGCTGTACGTTCGTAATTAATGTAGTTGAAATTACAATTTGTCTTATGTTGTGTGCTACAGCCATTTATTTGTATCAGAGAAGTTTGTTAGGTTATTAACAATCAAAACTCTAATGACTTCATCTTGATTTCTGATGGTATTGAGTATCTTAAACTAGGGGCGAGCATTCTCTACCAGAAAGCGAATACGAATCGAACCAAATTTCAGTATTTCAAATCCGAATCAAGTATGAGAGATTTTCGAACAAGTTTTAGAACCACTAGTAAAAAGTGGTCGTACCAAAATCATGCACATTGGGTGATTTTGTTCTGCAATAAAACCTTTATTAGTTGCTTAAAAATTTTGCACAGAAACTGCAGCTAAATTGTGCTAATAGCATGATGTTTCAAGCATTTTAATAATAAAGAACGTATGTAGCCGAGGTACTGAATTATTCAAATCTATAATTTTAAGTTCGAATCCGATTCAAACTGAAAAAAACTCGTTCGAAACGAATTTGAACGTTCGATGCTCACCCCTCATCTAAACCCATGACGACATATTTATTACAAGTATCTGTGTTAAATTTTTATTGTGCAGACGACTTTTGCAGCAGTATTTATTTATAAGAATAATATGGAAGAGCATCTACCATACCTCCAACCTCGGATATAAGGTACTCGCTTATAAGGTGCATTCACTTACAAGGGACCATCAACACCAGTCCCGTTTTTCCTTATGAAAATCTTCGTATATAAGCATAAGTATAACATGTAATGGACTAGAAATATCGGTTTGTTAGCAAAAAAGGAGAATTTTTTATTATAACACCCATGATTCTGTTTACAACCTTTGTTTTAATAATATTTTTGATAATGGTCGCCAAAACCTATTAAAGAAAGGCAGAATAGTGTTTATTGAAATGAGTATCAGTTTTGTTCGCTAAACAGTTTCTCCTTTATACAATGACAAATGAGTCAGTTTTGGTTTTCAGGTCAATGATAAACAACTAGCTGATGATCTAAATTTAAAATTGTGAATAGATTTTATGTTTATTGCAATGTTGCATAAATTAAGGAAGACATATAGTACTAAACTGTCTAATTAACTTAATAGTGTTAATTATAGTGTTTTATATTATTTTTACTAATTGTTTGTTGTACAGATCAAATTGTCGTTATAACGTTATATACACGATTAATGTAAGTTTAGAAAAGTAGATTTCTGTTCTATTAGGTTTTTAGGATTCCAAGCATTGGTTTTATGTATTATGATTATTGTAAGTACAAATCAAATTGTCGTTATAATGTTATATACAATTAATATAAGTTTAGAAACATAGATTTCTGTTCTATTAGATTTTTAGGAGTGCAAGCATTGGTTTTATGTATTATGGTTATTGTAAATGCATTTATTTGTATTTTAAATTATAATTGCATCACACGTGTACCATTTTTTTCACTTGTCTATTTTCAGTGCACTCGTTTAATTGCATCATTTTTAAATTTGTTGTTATATTGTGTTTCATAAAGAACTAAACTGTAGACCTTTTTTCACAATAATATGCAAAACTGAGGTTTGTGATGCACACAAAGGTGCCTGGTATTTAGATGAAAATTTTGCACAAAAAAACTAAAATGTTGTACAGTGTACCAAAATTCGACTCTTGTACTGGTGCTACATAAAATTACATGTAATAAATACTTTTTAATTTGTAATACATTAATCGTTTTGCTTTGTTTTGTATGTGGATGTGATTACAAGTGGATTGTACTTTTATGACAAGTAAACAATCAAACGTCTTGGGTTGGGTGGTCTAGATTTTAGACTGCAATCACGCAGTGTCCAGCAGCTGCCAATGCCACCCTACGTGTCATTTGTTATTTGTGTGATGCATTCCTACCTGTGTTGTTGCAAGTGTAAATCACTAAATAGTGTTCGTGCTGATGTCTGTTAAACGAGCGACGGTAAATAAATCTTGTCTTTGTCTTCCATGCTGCGTGATAGTACAATGAAAAACTAAAAATGCACAAAGTGTACTTTATTTACAGACTTTTACTATATTTATACACGTTAAAATAAGTATGACAACATGTAACATGAGAATGAAAATTATGAATTTAGAGCATATGCACGAACATTTGACAAAATCCAAAATGGCAAACGTTAAATGATTATAGTCACTCTGAGAAACAAGGTCACGATGCCAGCCTGATACAACATTCTGAAAACAGCACTGAAGAACATTAAAGATAAATTCATCTTGTGGAAATGCAAGTAAATAATACTTAGTTAATGTTCCTGATAACATCTAATTACACTCAAATTTCGTGTACTACATTCGTTAAGAGCACTTTTTACAATAAAGAACAAAAACTCGTCTCTATCTCTTCAGAAATTTACAGGGAAATAAAAACGAGTTCACTTACACCAAATTTACTTCAGTACTTGTGTTCGGAGCATATTGAACGACAAGGAACAAAAACTCGTCTCTATCTCTTCAGAAATTTACAGGGAAATAAAAACGAGTTCACTTACACCAAATTTACTTCAGTACTTGTGTTCACAGCATATTGAACACAAGACTTTTTTTGTTGGGAAATAAAAACGAGTTCACTTACACCAAATTTACTTCAGTACTTGTATTCGGAGCATATTGAACCACAAAGAACAAAAACTCGTCTCTATCTCTTCAGAAATTTACAGGGAAATAAAAAAAATCACCAGCTGCAAGTATCGACTTCACACAACTTTTTACAAAAAAATACTACACGTACATTTGGTGTAGATTTACTATTTGCAGCACATGTGAAAATTTACACGAGATGATCAAAAGGCAAAAGACAATACACATGTAATTCGGTGTCGATGTTTATATACAGTGTAGCAGTTCGGGGTGCTTCGTAATTTGTAATTCATCAGTACGGCCGGGGTCTTCTGTCCTCGCGACTGAAATGCAACAACCTTTTGTCAGGCGAAAAACCAACAGTCTACACTCAGAAGCAGGGGCGTGTTAACCAAAAGGCTAATTAGACCGCATTTTAGACGCCCAATTTTAAGAAACTGTTATTCTCCTCCGAAAATGTATATCCGTTCATATTCATGTAAAACAAGCATTGTGTAACAAACCACAAGCAGTTTCTGAGACAAGTTGCTATATAAGTGTCACATAACTTACAAGTACAATGTACGATAGTATTACTAATACACCACAAGTAATTGTTTAATCTGCCCAGTACATAATCAATCATAAATTCACAAGAGAAATGGACGGGGCAGATCTGTCAGCCTAGGGCGTGGTAAAGTCTTGATACGCCCCTGTTCAGGAGGAGAAATGTGACAAGCAAACAGGACACGATTCGGGGGGTGCAGAAATTCGTAAGAAAGTGTTTAGGAGATATTGAAAAACGTAATGAAGTATTATAATCACCTAGTTCTCTGTTCCTACTTTTTAATGTACTATGAGGTTATATTATACAGCAAGTCCTTGCTTAACGACGCTGAACATTTGGCACCTCTTTTTCACTTAACGACGCACGTTTCATTTTAACGACGTTTTTTTTACTTTGTTCAAAGCCAATTTTTATTTTACTAACAACTTTTTTACCTAATTTCATACACTAAAACAGTACACATTGCGGTATTCTGTTGTAAAAATGCGCTAGTAATGTAAACAGTACAATTATTATTATACATGTATATGCTTTTGCTTTCTGGCTGACAAATTTTTCGTCAAAAATACGCCTTTTAGTTTGTCTAAGATAAGTAAGTGCATTTCATATATAATTTTGTATGAAAGCCCATTAAGTGAGCAGTAGAAACAGCAGAAATGGTCAACTATAACGTAATCACTGCTTAGCGAGAGCGGTTATTCACGAACCAATGCGAAGTCAAACAAACGCTTTCGGTGCTGAAGCAGTTAAACAAGCGGGCACACGTTTCTAACAAATTCTGCAATTCCTCAAAACAACGTCATGTGATCAGACGATATGATATGATTTTGACAGAAAAGTGAATGGGAAAATCAACTCCAAATGAAGGAGGGTAAAATGGTTCGTTAGTTTTGCACTGATTTTTAACATTTAATGCACAGCTGAAGCAAGAAACATAATAACTAAAACCAGGAAAACCAAATACAGTTCTGACTTACCTATCCCTGCCGCCACCTCCTCTGCCACGGAAACCGTCGCCACCTCTTCCTCTCCCGCCTCCGCGACCACCTCCACGACCGCCCCCGCGGCCGCCACCACCATAACCTCCTCCTCCGCCGCCATAGCCACCTCCACCTCCTGTTAATAAACAGTATTAAGTTGTATTGTTATATGAAATCATCGTCCAAAAGCCACAAAACGCTGAAACACTTAAAATCCATAAAACCTTAAAGTATTAGTTTAGCATAAAAAACAGAAAATAGAAAAAAGAACAAAATATAAAAAACTATCTTTGATTAAACGCAGGAATTTATAAAAGCTTGCCAATTCAGTAAACGTTAATTTAACATTTTGCATTTGATGTACTGTCATTACTAAAACATAGGTATCTATAACTAATCATTATTGCCTCAAATTTGTAAAAGAGCACTTACTAATTCCTAAGGTATGTTAATCAGCTTTGTTCTGTATACCAAAGGTGATGAAAAATAAATATGTTTATAAAAAAGTTAGTTTTTAAACTGCCTGCTACACACAGGAATCAACAGACAAGGACACAGCTATTTTTATATACCACATTTGACTGAAATCTTTACTGCAGTTTATATTTATTCGTCACCAGAGTTATGCTAAACGTGGGTTCGGTGTCACGCTACAATAACTTTGTTTCATAGAATATTTTGGAAAAAAAAATAAATTACAGAAAACAACAAGTAAGACATGAAGTGGTACCCAAGATAAACAAAATTATACAGGCATATGCCAAAAGTCTGGTTCAGCTAATATTTTTAACTCGGACACTCTCTGACACACTATTCATTATAAAAGACAGAAGACAAGCGAAACAAGTTTAATATAAGCTTCAAAATGAAAAAATGTGTCGTATATGTATAACTGTATACCAAAGGTTATAATTAAATAAAAATACGTTCAGAAAAAAAAGTGAAAAAGTGAATATGACAAAAGTATGTGGAGCAAAATGTCAGTACTCGATTTAAAACAGTATAAAACTAAATTTAACAAATGGTAACAATCTAAGCACCTAAACAACTTAACATGGTAGCCAGAATCGGTAAAGCACGTGTCAGTAGCTTAGACTACTCACCAACTAATGTGCTGTGTTTACTAGCAAAGCAAGCCCAAGGAGCAATGCCTTAGACCATTCTGTCAAACAGGCAAGACCAAGAAAAGCATATAAAAATCTTGTTCTTACCGGAGCCGGGTTTCTCAGCACCGCAACGATTACAACTGTTTCTGAACGCGAAGTTGTTGTTGCCGCAATCTGGATTCGGGCAATTCCAGTCGCCGTCTCGTGCAGGTCCGCCGCCCCCACCTCCACGGTCACCACCACCTCCGCCTCGACCTAAAGATCGTAATGGAAAATCAGAATTCCAAAACAACTTGTGCGTAATTACGACAGATGACTCTACAGGCGTTTGTAGAAAAGGGCAATTTCGCACATTTCCAAACTGTTTGCAGGATGCTTGCACATTTCCATTTTGTACGATTCATATCAAAAAGTTTTGTTTCTGTCGTGCTTGATGAGCTCAAAAAATGTCCGTAAAGGAGGAAGGAAGACGAAGCTTTGTAAATGTGTAAAGCTCAATCATGCAATATTCAAAATCAACTGAAATCAAAGTTTGTTTAGCTGCCGCTGGTTAGCAGTAACGTTCTAAATTTTTTTCGGTGCAAATTCTTTCACGTTTTTTAGCTTTTTGTTTCACGTTATTAAATTATAGAATAATCATCGATTACCGTAGTCTCTTTTTTGAATGACATGAGGCCTTAAATTATGGTATGTTCGGATAATAATGGCATAAACCACAACACTATTCTGCATGAATGCTAATCTCGTGACAAATGCCAAGAATTAGCTGTACAGAAATATGGCTGCGCCTTCACCGAAAAAATGATATTACAGTAGGTGCCGTTTATTAGACTCAAGGTTAGTAGAATCAATTGCCTAATTAACTCAAAAACATTCGTAACGTGTTCAAATGTGCGTAAAAAGTTAAATAATTCTGCAAAAACTGACTCAATATTTTTCATTCACATAGGCAAAATAAGGCATTAGTGTGTGACCAAAGAGCTATTGCTGCTTTTGTGTCACCTTCACTTCACTTCTGTGTGCTATAATATACGTAGAAATAGTCACGTTACTCACAGCTTTGTTTGTAAGAACACACATTTATCATATGCATTAAAATGTTAGCATAACAATTTTGCTTTGAATATGTCGCCCACTTATCCGCTGCAGTTAACCTTGTTGTTTCTCGAAGCTAAGCGGTTTGTTTTTGAAGTTCCCGCTGCTTTTCACAGGAGAAACAAGGTCACCACCAACTGCAGCTCAAGCACTAGGTGACTATGTACAGCAAACAGCGACAGGTTCTCAACACTTTTATGAGTAAGAGAATTTTATAGACCAACTTCATCGTGAAGCCATTAATTCACATATATAAATTAGTATTTTGAAATAATAATTGCACATAGGAATATTGACATTAATTAGCTTCTAAAATTCATTTAAAGCCTTTGCAATGCATACTAAGGTGATGATTCATATCTCTATAATAGTCATAGGATACACCCGTTGGCTAATTAACTCAGTCGGCTAATAGGGTCAAAACACTTCCATCACAAAGTGAGTTTATTAAGCGGCACCTACTGTATAATAATTATTGTATTGTTTTAAAGATAAAAAATACGCTTTTATATAGCTGCTGCAGGTAGATGAAACCACAAAAATTCTCGGCTGGGTGTGTGATAAAAAAATTACCCAAGCGATTAAATGGAAACAGAAGTATTTTTGTTATCAGCCTAGCCCTTACACACTTAGTCAGAGATTCTAGAAGCCAAGTATCAACTATAATACTATACAGGGTTCCCACAAAATTTTAAACTAAATTTCTGACTTTTTTCTGATCAAATATTGATTTTTCATGACAAAGACAAGCAGAAATTGCATTACCAGTATACACATTCAAACATTTTCATGTATGGACACTCATGCCTACACTGATATATAATGTGTTGCGGCACAGTTGCAGTAGCGCTAAGAAAATTGCACTAATCGCTTTAATCATTTCCCCTGCCTTTTCGCCCCATTTGCATCATTCTCCCTGACTTTTTATCAAATTATCTTTTCCATGAGATTCCAGGATAGCCTGTATTTTCCAGGATTTTCGCTGACCGTTGGCACCCTGTCTACAGCACATGGCATAGTACCAGTTATAATAAAAAAGTTAAAATGTGCAAAAACACACGCACACAAACAATTAGCGTGACATTAGTTAGGACACAGCAATATGGAAAAATACCCGCGTAAGCTCCACTTACCTCTACCACCACCACGATCTCCACCTCTGCCGCGCCCGCCTCCACGGCCGCCGCCGCCGCCGCCACCGCGACCCAGGTTTTGACTCCAGCTACCGGCCGGTCGGCTTGCCATTTCCACTTTGATTAGGCCCTGATCATTAAAAGGCTTCCCTAAAGTGTAAAACAACACGCGTAAGTCAAATTCAGCAAATGCCGGGAATTTGTGAGGTAAATTAAAGCAAGCATCTGTCATTTTAAGCAAGAAAATTGTTTTAAAAAAGCCGGAAGTGTTTAACGAGTAAACAATTATCGATAAGTTGATAATTCCATATAAACAGAAAGCTTAATGAACAACCCAAAGCAGATCATTAGGTGTGAGAGCATTCTCTACCACAAAGCGAATTTGAATCGAACCGAATTTCAGCATTTCGAATTCAAATTGAATTTGAAACACTTTCAAACAAGTTTTCGAACCACTAGTAAAAACTGGTCTTACAAAGATCATGCATATTACTTGATTTTGTTCTGCAGCAAAACCACTATTAGTTTGTTAAAAATTTTCCACAGAAACTGCAGCTAAATTGTGCTAATTGCACTCTGTTTCAAACATTTTAATGATAAAGAACGATTGTAGCTGAAGTGCTCAATTATTCGAATCTATTAACTTTAGGTTCGAATCAAATTGAAACTAAAAAAACTCTCACCCCTACAGATGATTGGACAAATATTCTAAGCTCAAAACATCCCAACTCCGAGTGGTTTTTCCTTTTCGAAATTACCGTCCCTGTGCTAATTATTACTATCACATGCTAATGCTTAAGTAGTGGCATACTTAAGTACATGAAAATGCAATTACGGGTAGTTGTCGACTTACGACACACTCGGTTCCGTATGTTCAAGTGGCGCCCCCCTCCCTCACAAGTAAGAAGCCTACGGATGAATTTTCAGCAACAGACAGCAATTTAAAATTAATTCATTTAAAGGAAGACAGGATGATTTTTCATATACCACGCCATTTTCAAGTCCGATGAAGAGTATACATTTTAGCACAATTAATACTGCAAAGGCGTTTCTGATAATTAAATAATAGATTGAAAACTTAATTAGCGAGCCAAACTATTGATGACATCACAAACTAACATAATTTTCAAAAGCAGAAACAACAGTAGAAGTTCATCCTCTACTTGCTTTTTGCAACTATGTAGTTTTTTAAAGCCAGAAAATTATTTCCCAGTCAACTGCAGCTTCACCTGTTTGAAGCAAAACCCTCGCAATGTCCTGTTCACGATTTGCAATTTAAAATACGAGTTACTGTTAGTTTTGTATAATTAACTAATTAAGCTGAGATCGGGTCGTAAAGTGGAGTGGTCACAAGTTGCACTGGTCGTAAGTCGGCGATTACCTGGACCGTAACAGGGAAAAGAAAGCGAGTCAAAACAATCGAAAGCTCGTTATAACATCGCTGAAAGTTTTTTGTTAATCTACTATAACTCTAGTCTGACACTAGAGCTGAAATAGATGAAGTATTAGTACAGACAATACAGCAAAATAAATATTAACTTGTAACATATATGTTAAAATACACAAACTAGCAGAAAAGATAATTTAGAAAACTAAATTAAATTAAATTAAAGTTAGCTATTGTTAATTTAGTAAGACACTGATGATAATATACTGACCATTGAACCAGTTGATGGCGCTGCCGGCCGTGTGCGGATCGTCAAACGTGACGGTGGCTTCGCCTTTCGACATTCCCGTCCGTTTATCTTTGTAAACCCAGACTTTTGGCTTCTGCGTTTTCTTGTCCATCTAAAAAAAGAAATTCAAGGTAAAAATGAACCTGCGTCATTGTGAAACATTACCTTCAAAGTTAACCCTTTCACCTCACATTGACTTTGCACATTTGACAATAACTTCTTGTGGTGTGTTACTAAAACAGAATCTTGTAAATAAACAAATAGTTGTTTGGTATCGAGTACTAATATTAAACATTAGTTTTATTTCTACACATGTACACACATATATATGCACTCACGCGCACGCACACACATACACACACACACACACACACACACACACACACGTTACTACGAGGATGCTACCACGCTAATGTCATTCTCATGGCGCACGCTAGATTCGAACCACTCTATTTGCTCGCGCGCCGAATGAACAATTTTAAAAACACAAAAATACGAAGGAAACAGATAAAATACAAATATATCTGGATTAAAAGCATGCGGTTAAGCGTTTCGATATTTTTTAACAGACTTCAACAAGGAGAATGATTTTTGTTTGCTAACAGCTCTAGTTATATTTACTTCTTACGATATAACTATTTATCAGCAATGTACTAATAGGATAACAGCCAAAGAATAAAAGCAGTGTCGTTTGGGAGTTTTTAGGAAAATACTCGAATGAGAAATTTACTGTTAAGTAAATCCTAAGCAGGACCTTGTCTAAGGAAAAACTTGCTATGCAATGGTGTCAAATTGCTAAGCAAAAATAAATGGATAGGATTCTCTGCGCATTGAAAAAAATGGGGACAGGTAAATTTTTGTGGGCAAAGACAGATTTTTTTAGTTGTCCCATTTAAGTAAGTAAGTAAATAAGAAATTTATTGTCATTACAACACAATACATACAATGAAATTTATGTGGTTTTACGTACTGCAATAACTTATAGAAACAACAAGGAGATTAACACAAATAATTCAATCAGCTGTACTGTGACATAGAGAATTAATATTGGAGATTTACTGTTGATGGTGCGAATTGCAACGGGATAGAAAAAATTTAAAGTTCTTGTGGTTTCACTGTTAATGAGCGGCATCTACGACCACAGGGGAGCATTTCAAAATATTTATTACCTGGATGGAATTCATCTTTCATGATAACTTGCGCTCTTAGTTTCATACAAATATGCCATAGATTGCTGTTCATATTTGTATGAAATTTTTCCTGTAGAGAAGTTGCTAAATTTGCACCCTGTTAAACATCCTTGCCAAAGTCTTCCTTGATTTCACTACCACTTCTCCATCAAAGCGATTACGCACTGCTCACACTGTCCCCCCCCCCAACCACTACCCAATCCAGTCTCACCTTGATGATGCCGATCGCTCCAAAGTGACTAATCAGATCTTCCTCCGTCACGTCCTGGGGCAGTCCGGATATGAATATGGTGTCCTCCTGCAAGATCATCTCCTGTCCGCTTCCGTAGTTGCCGCCGCCACCTCGTCCGCCGCCATTCCGGTCGCCTGGGCAAAAACAAAAGCGAGTGAAAAACAGGCACCAGCTTATGAAATTGCTCAAGTTAAAACTGTACGTATGCAAAAACGTAATTAAGTAAGTAAAACATAAGTATATGAAAATATATATATTATAGTATATATTACACACAGCAAATACGCACACTGATACAACACCAAAAATTTTGCTCTAGTAAACCATTTATATATATATGACGGCAACAAAGATTATTTTTAAGTTTTTCATAATTAACCAGTCAACAGTTTAATATAAACGCAACCCCATCAGGACTTTGCTCAGCTGAAGAAATGACGAAACTTTCACGAAATACAGTCATGGAAGCCCGGCTAAAATTCTCAAAACACTAATAATACTAATAGTAACACTACTAATAATTAATAGTAATGGAAAGAATATGGAGCACGAAGTCACTTTTTTCATACCTCAATTAAACGAACTTTCAAAGTTCTGAATACTCTGAAGTTGTAATTTATTTTCTGTAGATGGATGCACGGTAGCTATTGATGCGGTGTCATTGTGGTATAATAAATTACGTGCAATTCAAATAAGTCAATGCAATAGTTTCTACTCCTATCTGAGATAGTTTTCATCTGATTCACCCTATATTACTGCTATATGATACCAAGTGTCACTAATCAGGTTGGGTTCTTATAATAATATGAAACGTCACTTTAAATCACTTTAGATGGTAATCATACAAGGTAAATAAAATAAAATACAATGAACATGAATGTTCTGCACTCAAAACTTTTGCTTCTGTGCAAAGTCACTCAATAACGAACATGAATGTTCTACACTCAAAACCTTTGCTTCTGTGCAAAGTCACTCAATAATGAACATGAATGTTCTACACTCAAAACCTTTGCTTCTGTGCAAAGTCACTCAATAACGAACATGAATGTTCTACACTCAAAACCTTTGCTTCTGTGCAAAGTCACCCAACAACGAACATGAATGTTCTACACTCAAAACCTTTGCTTCTGTGCAAAGTCACTCAATAACGAACATGAATGTTCTACACTCAAAACCTTTGCTTCTGTGCAAAGTCACTCAATAATGAACATGAATGTTCTACACTCAAAACCTTTGCTTCTGTGGAAAGTCACTCAATAATGAACATGAATGTTCTACACTCAAAACCTTTGCTTCTGTGCAAAGTCACTCAATAACGAACATGAATGTTCTACACTCAAAACCTTTGCTTCTGTGCAAAGTCACCCAACAACGAACATGAATGTTCTACACTCAAAACCTTTGCTTCTGTGCAAAGTCACTCAATAACGAACATGAATGTTCTACACTCAAAACCTTTGCTTCTGTGCAAAGTCACTCAATAATGAACATGAATGTTCTACACTCAAAACCTTTGCTTCTGTGCAAAGTCACTCAATAACGAACATGAATGTTCTACACTCAAAACCTTTGCTTCTGTGCAAAGTCACTCAATAACGAACATGAATGTTCTACACTCAAAACCTTTGCTTCTGTGCAAAGTCACCCAACAACGAACATGAATGTTCTACACTCAAAACCTTTGCTTCTGTGCAAAGTCACCCAATAACGAACATGAATGTTCTACACTCAAAACCTTTGCTTCTGTGCAAAGTCACTTAATAACGAACATGAATGTTCTACACTCAAAACCTTTGCTTCTGTGCAAAGTCACCCAATAACGAACATGAATGTTCTACACTCAAAACCTTTGCTTCTGTGCAAAGTCACCCAATAACGAACATGAATGTTCTACACTCAAAACCTTTGCTTCTGTGCAATTTAATAACGAACATGAATGTTCTACCTCAAAACCTTTGCTTCTGTGCAAAGTCACCCAATAATGAACATGAATTTTCTACACTCAAAACCTTTGCTTCTGTGCAAAGTCACCCAATAACGAACATGAATGTTCTACACTCAAAACCTTTGCTTCTGTGCAAAGTCACTCAATAACGAACATGAATGTTCTACACTCAAAACCTTTGCTTCTGTGCAAAGTCACCCAATAACGAACATGAATGTTCTACACTCAAAACCTTTGCTTCTGTGCAATGTCACCCAATAACGAACATGAATGTTCTACACTCAAAACCTTTGCTTCTGTGCAATGTCACCCAATAACGAACATGAATGTTCTACACTCAAAACCTTTGTTTCTGTGCAAAGTCACCCAATAATGAACATGAATGTTCTACACTCAAAACCTTTGTTTCTGTGCAAAGTCACACAACAACGAACATGAATGTTCTACACTCAAAACCTTTGCTTCTGTGCAAAGTCACCCAACAACGAACATGAATGTTCTACACTCAAAACCTTTGCTTCTGTGCAAAGTCACCCAATAACGAACACGAATGTTCTACACTCAAAACCTTTGCTTCTGTGTGGAAACACCAAAAATGAATGTGATATGTTCCAGATTCAAGCATTTGAACCTATACGACGACACCCAATGATGAATGCCGTATGGTCTATACTCAAATTGTTTGCTTAAGTTCAAACATACCACCAATGCATGTGATGTTTTACAATAAAAAATAACCTTCGTTCCTGTGCAAAGGCACAAAATAACCAACATTGTACACTCAAAGTAATAGTTCTCACCAAAGACACCCAGTATGAAATGTGGCATATTCTATACTAAAAATCTTCGCTTTTGCACAAAGGCACAAAATAACCAGCGTGATATGTTCTACACTCAAAAGAATGGTTCTTAGTAAATGCAATGAATAAGGAAAGTGGTTATGTTCTATACACAATGTAATACATGTTCTACAATCAACACTCAAAACTTTGGTTCTCAGCGAAGGCACATAGTAAGAAATGTGGGAAAGCAGCATGTTCTATACTTCAAATATTCGCTTCAGTGCAAAGGCCAATGAATATGGCATGTTCTACACTCAAAACTTTTGCCTTTAAACAAAGGCACCCAATAATGAACGTGGTATGTTCTACTACTTCGCTAGAAAGCTAAAAACAAATGCAGTTATGTTCAATACTCAAAACTTTTGTCTCTGTACAATAACACATAATAAGAAATGTGTTATGTTCTACACTCAAAACCTTTGTCTCTGTACAATAACACATAATAAGAAATGTGTTATGTTCTACACTCAAAACTTTTGTCTCTGTACAATAACACATAATAAGAAATGTGTTATGTTCTACACTGAAAACTTCTGTCTCTGTACAACAGTTGTTTTTGTGGTGAAAACCTGCAGCATACAATCATTTAGTGCATGTTAAAGCCTGAATATACATATATGTGCTAAAATCTGATACCATACATCATCATTTACAGCATTTGTAAGGAATTTGCTTGCGGTGACAAATCGAAAAGCAAGAATATGGAAACAAAATTGTCAGGCTCTAGCAACTCAAGAAAAGAATAATTGTTTTCTTTTACACTAATGGGAGAGAGCAATAACAAAGTATTACCCTGTAAATGATTCTTGACACTGTTAATGGAACTAACATTTTTTACATAGTGCGGTCAACCCATGGCATAAATAAAGCTTGCATTACGATCTATTCTAGTAAATATAGTAGAAACTCCAGTACATAAAAAAAGGAATATGTCACGGTACACTATACGCCCACACCTTTATTTCTGTGCAATTAGAAAATGTACAATAAGGAATCATGCAATAAAATTATAATAATAAGGAATGAGTATGAATGAATCAATAATAATAATAATAATAATGAATAAGGAATGTGATATGTTACAGTATGGAAGATGAAACTTATGTTTCAATCATTAACAATGCTAGAATTTCAGGCACAGAACGTGGAAATGTTCTAAATAAGGACATAGTTAGCTTTGCTACAAAACTTTTTGTGCAAGTTTTGGAAGTACAAACTTGGGAACCTGTGACACATTAAGTATATATATTTCACACAAATAGCATATCATGCATATTCGCTTACTTAATTGTATGTTTTAGACAAAAGAACATGGCATGATGTACTCTTCAGACATAAAAGACATGGTATGACGTACTCTTTTAATAAAGTACCTGGCATGATGTACTTTTTAGACATAAAAAACATGGTATGATGTATTCTTTAGACATAAAAAAACATGGTATGATGTACTCTTTAGACATAAAAGAACATGGTATGATTTGCTCTTTAGACAAAAGAACATGGTATGATTTGCTCTTTAGACATAAAAAACATGGTATGATGTGCTCTTTAGACATAAAAAAACATGGTATGATGTACTCTTTAGACATAAAAAAACATGGTATGATTTGCTCTTTAGACATAAAAAACATGGTATGATGTACTCTTTAGTACATAAAAAACATGGTATGATGTGCTCTTTAGACAAAGAACCTGGCATGATGTACTCTTTAGACATAAAAAGCATGGTATGATGTGCTCTTTAGACATAAAAAACATGGTATGATGTACTCTTTAGACATAAAAAAACTTGGTATGATGTGCTCTTTAGACATAAAGAACATGGTATGATGTGCTCTTTAGACATAAAGAACATGGTATGATGTACTCTTTAGACATAAAAAACACGGTATGATGTGCTCTTTAGACATAAAAAAACATGGTATGATGTAGTCTTTAGACATAAAAAACATGGTATGACGTACTCTTTAGACATAAAGAACCTGGCATGACGTACTCTTTAGACATAAAGAACCTGGCATGATGTACTCTTTAGATATAAAAAACATGGTATGATGTACTCTTTAGGCATAAAGAACATGATATGATGTACTCTTTAGACATAAAAAAACATGGTATGATGCGCTCTTTAGACATAAAGAACATGGTATGACATGTTCTTTCGACATTAAGAACATGGTACGATGTACTCTTTAGACATAAAGAAACACAGCAACAGATCTCAGTAATACAAGAGATGCTGCTACGAATTTAATAATTAGGCAACCCATTGGTTATGATTAAAGTGATGTAATAACACAACCGATTATTTGCCCTAGCTAAAAAAATGTTACTCACAGAAATCCACTGCAACTTGCTGCATTCAATAATTTATGCGATACAACGATCGCTAACAGACTTAGATTTTTGTTACTAATGTGAGTAAACAATGCTAGTGAAATGCAAGGTACTCAATGCACATAACATTAAGAACTATGACACTAGTAAAGGGTAGGGGTCAGCATCGCATCCAAACAAGTTTTTTTTGTTCGAGTTCGATTCGAACCTAAACCTATAGATTCGAATAATTCAGCACTACATACACTCTTTATCATTAAAACAACTGAAACATCATGCAATTAGCATAATTTAGCTGTAATTTCTGTGCACAATTTTTAAACAAATTATTAGTAGTTTTACTGCAGAACAAAGTCTTCAATATGCTTGATCTTTGTAAGACTATTTTTTGTTCGTTGTTCGAAAACGTGTTCGCAAATGTTTCAATCTCAATTCGAATTCGAAATACTGAAGTTCGATCCGATTCGAATTCGAAAGTCACAAATTCGATTCCATTCAAATTCGCTTTCTGGTAGAGGATGCTCACCCGTAGTAAAGTGCTCAGTAATTTTACTGCATAAGTATATTAAATTTTCACTGCATAATGTATCAGGTATGTACATAATTTATCTAGGTGTACTTAGCACGATGAAAACCTGTGACGTTTCCAATGTTTTAACACAATTATAAAATGAGACAACAAAATACAGGGAATTTGCAATTATAAAATGAGAATGCAAGGAACGCAATTATAAAATGAGACAACGAATACTAGAAACCTGTGATGTTTCAGAATAATTAGCAGTATAATTATTAGTGAAATGTGCCATGTTTATATTAAAGACCTCGAGATGTTTTAGCTAGAAAACATGACTTTAGTGGATTATTTACTTTCCAGACCTCGAGCTGTCACAACACAATTTAAGTGAAGATGCTAATGAAATACAAGTGATTTACTGCACCCTAAATGAGTGATGTGTTCACATGAAAGACCTCACGATGTTTCGGCTTAATCAGAAAATAAGACATTAGTACCCACTATACTAAAAATCTACAATGTATTTACTGCAACTTAAAAACTGGTAATGTTTCAAACAAATTAGGAACCAAAGCATTAGCACAGGGTGCGCTATTTACTTTAAAGACCTCATGATGTTTCGGCTTAATCAGAAAATAAGACATTAGTACCCAGTACACTAAAAATCTGCAATGTATTTACAGCAACTTAAAAACTGGTAATGTTTCAAACAAATTAGGAACCACGGCGCACAGTGTGCTATGTTTATTTTAAAGAGCTTGGGATGTTTTGCGGAATTAGAAGACTAGTGAAACACAAGGTATTTAGCACACCACAAACCTGTGATGTTTTGGACTAATTAGGAATAATTAGAACACAATCATTAGCAAAGTGTGTGGTGTTTATTTGTATGAAAGACATTGGGATGTTTCAGCACAATCAGGAAACAAGACATTAGTATGTTACAGGTCTACAATGTATTTACTGCAATTTAAACTGGTGATGTTTCAAACTAGTTAGGAACCAAGGCATTAGCACAGGGTGCGCTATTTACTTTAAAGACCTCATGATGTTTCGGCTAAATCGGTAAATAAGACAATAGTACCCAGCATACTAAAAATCTACAATGTATTTACTGCAAGTTAAAAACTGGTAATGTTTCAAACAAATTACGAACCAAGGCATTAGCACAGGGTGCGCTATTTACTTTAAAGACCTCATGATGTTTCGGCTAAATCGGTAAATAAGACAATAGTACCCAGTATACTAAAAATCTACAATGTATTTACTGCAACTTAAAAACTGGTAATGTTTCAAACAAATCAGGAACCAAGGCATTAGCACAGGGTGCGCTATTTACTTTAAAGACCTCATGATGTTTCGGCTAAATCGGTAAATAAGACAATAGTACCCAGCATACTAAAAATCTACAATGTATTTACTGCAAGTTAAAAACTGGTAATGTTTCAAACAAATTACGAACCAAGGCATTAGCACAGGGTGCGCTATTTACTTTAAAGACCTCATGATGTTTCGGCTAAATCGGTAAATAAGACAATAGTACCCAGTATACTAAAAATCTACAATGTATTTACTGCAACTTAAAAACTGGTAATGTTTCAAACAAATCAGGAACCAAGGCATTAGCACAGGGTGCGCTATTTACTTTAAAGACCTCATGATGTTTCGGCTAAATCGGTAAATAAGACAATAGTACCCAGTATACTAAAACTCTACAATGTATTTACTGCAACTTAAAAACTGGTAATGTTTCAAACAAATCAGGAACCAAGGCATTAGCACAGGGTGCGCTATTTACTTTAAAGACCTCATGATGTTTCGGCCAAATCGGTAAATAAGACAATAGTACCCAGTATACTAAAAATCTACAATGTATTTACTGCAACTTAAAAACTGGTAATGTTTCAAACAAATCAGGAACCAAGGCATTAGCACAGGGTGCGCTATTTACTTTAAAGACCTCATGATGTTTCGGCTAAATCGGTAGATAAGACAATAGTATCCAGCATACTAAAAATCTACAATGTATTTACTGCAACTTAAAAACTGGTAATGTTTCAAACAAATCAGGAACCAAGGCATTAGCACAGGATGCGCTATTTACTTTAAAGACCTCATGATGTTTCGGCTAAATCGGTAAATAAGACAATAGTACCCAGTATACTAAAAATCTACAATGTATTTACTGCAACTTAAAAACTGGTAATGTTTCAAACAAATTACGAACCAAGGCATTAGCACAGGGTGCACTGTTTACTTTAAAGACCTTGGGATGTTTTAGCGCCATCGGAAAACAAGATATTAGTGGAATATGAGGGATTTACCGCACCCTAATCTAGTAATGTATAATGTTTCATTTGCACATGCTGAAAAGCTTACCCCGCTAGAATTAGAACACAAGTTTCTACACATTCATTGCAACAAGTGTAGATAAAACCTGTTCAACATTCATTGTAACAAATGTGCTTAAAAGTTGTTCAAAAAGCAAGTGAAATATGCAAGTTTGTTATTTGTGACACTGTTAGTCATATAATAAACCCTTGTACCGTGCTTTGCAGCAACCGGTATTTGAAGTTAGAATGTAAATAAGGTTACAACACTCAAGTACAATAGTTTAAATTAATGTTACTTATATAAAAATAAAAATAATTATAATACAACAAGGTTTAGACCTAAGAGATGCTGAAGGTCACGGACTTAAACCAAAAGCCCTTTAATAGGGCAATTACTAGCACACTCTAGTGAAGATACAAGAAATTAAATTAGTTTATGTATGTTCATGGTTTCAACCAAGTGCGTATAACACTTTCTATTAATTACGACTTGAGATATAAAGGCTTCATCCGCAACCTCAGACATGCCCATGGTACAACAACCATCACAGTTAACCCAAATAATACACCACTTACCACCAAATTTGCTGTAACCGCCGCCTCGATCCTGACCCCTAGTGAGAGAAAATCACATCATCGTTACCACGCCCCGTCGGAGGTTAAACATTGTCACGCGGCTGCAGGGTGAAAACGTAACCAACAACGGGGCAGGTAACACGTTTGGCTGCTGACCCCGATTTGTCAAGTCTCTGTTTCTTCGTTAGCTGTTTCGGCATGCTCTGATGCATCTACGTCTCATTTTGGGATGCGCTGAGGCATCTGCACTTAGGACCACTCGAATGCAATTTCACTTTAGGGGGCATTCATTTTTGCACCCACGGTTATGTATAAGAGGCCAATGCTAGTGGTCTCTCTAAAAACAACCTTAATACGACTAGATGTGTTTGTTGGCAGTTTTTCTTTGAAAACTTGTAAACATGAGACCACTAGTTTATTAAAATGGGAAAGAGGTTTTTAGGCAGTGTATTGCAATCATGGTTAAGTGCTTCAGAAATTTTTGTTGCCTTAAAATATTAAGTCTACCAACATAAACCTAGGGGCATGTTCATAACAGGGCATTTATTAGTCTAGTCATATAATGCTGGACTTAATAAAGTAGTCCACTATTACCAAAGTAATTTCCACTATTCATCTGTGGCACTTGCATCACAGTTTGCTAAGGCCAGTCTTAGATTCACCAGCACATGCTAATATAATACCCAGGCGTAAAACACATTTTGCATTTTGCAACTTGCACCTAAAGTGAGATATTTAGAAAGTGTAGTTTTGTTCTGTTTTTTTTAGGGTACACGTTGCCCACAAGTCATTACAAGAATACATAAAGATTCTGCTGTATGGCATAACCCTTTGACTGAAACCTTGTATGTCACTTATAAGACTGACTATTTGTTCACTCCGAAATAGGTGACCACAAAAAGGATGTTATGGCTATTAAAACTAGTCTGACTAAAACCTTGTATGTCACTTATAAGACTATTTGTTCACTCGGAAATAGGTAATCACAAAGAGGATGTTATGGCTATTAAAATTAGCCTGTACTGTACTCTCTAAGAGATACGTCTGCACCAATTTTACGCTTATAAACTCTGTACAACCCCATTGACACAGCTTTAATTCTGATGTTATTGCCGCTTGAGAAAATATTCTTGTTTAGGCATTTTTAGACAACTAACTGACACTAAAACCATTTACGGGAACATTTTCATGGCCAAAAGGTGGGTTGCTTATTTGCACTTTGCAGCGCGCCCACCAACACATTGTACAGGAGTTATTTCCCGTACGAACTCTTCAATAACCTGAAGCAGAACTAACAAAAGCAATTTGTTGAATTTTATGCAGTGACAAACAATCAAACACTAGAAGAAATGTCACAGACACACAAAAATATAAGCAAAGTTTGCAAATGCTAAACGAATAACCTAAGTACTGGACATTGTACCAGGGCTGCCAATTGCAAAACTATCATAATTATTCTTATCATGGAATAAAGGAATGTCCATATTAGTGTTTGTAGTACATAAGCAGTACACTCTGAATGAAATTTGATCTCATTGCCCGTCTCTTTTAGCATTTTAAAAATACTCGAGATCTGTCCAGAATGAGGTACAAACTTCCCATTTTTCGTTCTGCAAACAGAACTGTTACGAAAATAAATATTTGGCCAACCGACCGAACTCAACTAAGTTGTTTATGGCTGTCATACTATAGAGATCTGTCCAGAGTGAGGTCAGAACTGTTATGTAAATAAGTATTTGACCAACTGACCAAACTCAACTAAGTTGTTTATGGCTGTCATACTATAGAAACCTGTCCAAAGCGAGGTCAGAACTGTTACGTAAATAAGTATTTGGCCAACTGACCGAACTCAACTAAGTTGTTTGTGGCTGTCATACTATAGAGATCTGTCCAGAGCGAGGTCAGAACTGTTACGTAAATAAGTATTTGACTAACTGACCGAACTCAACTAAGTTGTTTATGGCTGTCATACTATAGAAACCTGTCCAGAGCGAGGTCAGAACTGTTACGCAAATAAGTATTTAGCCAACTGACCGAACTCAACTAAGTTGTTTATGGCTGTCATACTATAGAAATCTGTCCAGAGCGAGGTCAGAACTGTTACGTAAATAAGTATTTGGCCAACTGACCGAACTCAACTAAGTTGTTTATGGCTGTCATACTATAGAGATCTGCAAAAACTAAATGGAATGGTAATCACTTCTGTAAACACGAAACGGAAAGGTACGTACTTCTGTAAACACAAAACGGAAAGGTATGTACTTCTGTAAACACAAAACGGAAAGGTATGTACTTCTGTAAACACAAAACGGAAAGGTACGTACTTCTGTAAACACAAAACGGAAAGGTACGTACTTCTGCAAACACGAAACGGAAAAGTAATCGCTTCTGCAAACACGAAACGGAAAAGTAATCGCTTCTGCAAACACGAAACGGAAAGGTAATCACTTCTGCAAACACGAAACGGAAAGGTAATCACTTCTGCAAACACGAAACAGAAAGGTAATCACTTCTGCAAGCACGAAACAGAAAGGTAATCACTTCTGCAAACACGAAACGGAAAGGTAATCACTTCTGCAAACACGAAATGTAAAGTAATCACTTCTGCAAGCACGAAACAGAAAGGTACATATTTCTGCAAACACTAAACAGAAAGGTAATCGCTTCTGCAAACACGAAACGGAAAGGTAATCACTTCTGCAAGCACGAAACAGAAAGGTACGTACTTCTGCAAACACTAAACAGAAAGGTACGTATTTCTGCAAACACTAAACAGAAAGGTAATCACTTCTGCAATCACGAAACGGAAAGGTAATCAATTCTGCAAACACGAAACAGAAAGGTAATCACTTCTGCAATCACGAAACAGAAAGGTAATCACTTCTGCAAACACGAAACGGAAAGGTAATCACTTCTGCAAACACGAAATGGAAAGGTAATCACTTCTGCAAGCACGAAACAGAAAGGTAATCACTTCTGCAAACATGAAACAAAGGTACGTACTGCAAACACTAAACAGAAGTAATCACTTTACACGAAACAGAAAGGTACGTACTTCTGCAAACACTAAACAGAAAGGTACTAAAACACTCAGAAAGGTAATCACTTGCAAACACGAACAGAAAACGTACTTCTGAAACACTAAACAGAGGTACGTACTTAAACAATAAACAGAAAGGTAATCGCTTCTGCAAACACAAAAAGAAAGGTACGTACTTCTAACATAAAGGTTCAAACACTAAACAGAAAGGTAATCACTTGCAAAAACGAAAGGTATACTAACGAAACAGCAAACACTGAAAGAGTACGTTGCATCAGGTGCTTCTGCATACACTAAACAGAAAGGTAATTGCTCCTGCAAACACTAAAAGGTACGTACTTCTGCAAACACTAAACGGAAAGGTAATCACTTCTGCAAACACGGAAAGGTACCTACTTCTGCCAACACTAAACAGAAAGGTACGTACTTCTGCAAACACTGAACAGAAAGGTAATCGCTTCTGCAAACACTGAACAGAAAGGTGCGTATTTCTGCATACACTAAACAGAAAGGTAATTGCTCCTGCAAACACTAAAAGGTACGTACTTCTGCAAACACTAAACGGAAAGGTAATCACTTCTGCAAACACGGAAAGGTACCTACTTCTGCCAACACTAAACGGAAAGGTACGTACTTCTGCAAACACCAAATGGTTATTCTAGAATAAGATTTTTCAATCAACTGTAAGATCACTCAGTTTCACTAGTTTCTCTTAATGTTAATGTTGTTTTGGTTTTACACACACTAGTTAAGTTAGTAACACCTGGACTAAGAAACACCTTCTATTCATAATACAGGTACAAAATAGAAGTTCGACATTCCCAGAGTTTCCAAATTAATCAACAACAGTTAGTGAACTAGAGTGGCAACAATAAAAAAATGCGTTTTAGAAACTATTAATTTCCTAGGTGTAATAACTAGCACCCCTTTACTGCAATTTTGTGTACAACAAAATTTTGCATTGGCAGCCCTTGGACCAAGGTCACTCTGTTTTCACGTATTGCTAGGAACTCATATTGGTATCAATAACACGGCAATTCTTTTCAACTTTTCAACTTAACAGACTGCTAAAACTGTAAATAGTCAACTAGACAAACAGCGAATACAAGATCCAAATAGAATAAATTTTCTTACCCTCCTCCGTATCCTCCGCCACCTCTGCCGCCTCCACGGCCACCACCATAACCACCGCTGTCATATCCGCCTCCTCCCCTACCTCTTCCGCCGCGACCGCCGCCACCACCCCCTGAAACATGATCACAGTAAGTAAACGACGGCACATAGCCCTCTGCCGTGCAATCCTTAAGTGTGCAACGATGCTCAACGACAATTCACTGTAACATCACCGCAAATATTCTACTCTGATAAACGGGTCAGCTTCCTTGACAGTTTTGCATAAATCTGTCACCAGGTGGCACTTGTATTCATTATAAATAAAGTCATTTTTAATGACTGATTGGATAAGAACTGCTACACAAATGCTTATTATTGCTAGCCATTAATATACAGTATACAATACAATATACAGTAATTTCAGACAGTGCTAGCTATAAAACATGTCAGCCTGTTGACTTAAAACCATTATGCTAAGATAGTTTCACGAATTCAAGATGAAATTTGCGTCATTCTATCCCACACCAGATTTTTATGATGCTTGCCATTGTCACAAGGCACAGAATACTGCAAAATACTTCTTACACCATTTTTGTATATCTTACCAGGATTAATTTGGCTATAGCAAGCTGGCAAGCTCATATTTCATACCTGGATCAAAAATCATTATGGCCGAGAACCATACTGCAATTTTTTTGTAAAATTTTCAATGAAAAACGGCACATACACATTACTGTTGCACTTCTTACACATTTCTTACTTACTACTCTCAATGAATTATTACTCCAAATGAAAGCAGTGATATATTACCTAATCCTTCTATAAGTGGGGGAGGGCCTGAGGGTGTGGGGCCCCTTCCGCCAGACAGGGGAATGTCAAGCAGAGGTCTAATCACAGCTACTGGGGCCCCACGTGGGGAATACACAGAAGGGCGTTGGTCAGGCGGTCCCGGAAACAGTGGCCTCGGCTGGAAAAAATCTGGTCCGGGGCCACTAAAACCCCGTGGTGGTGAGCCATCAATCCTGTTACCGGGAAAAAGTGGTCGAGGACCCGGGGGTGGGAATGTCTGTGCATCAGGTGGAGGTCCCCTGGATGGGAATGGTTGTGCGTCAAGCGGGGCTCCTTCGGACGGGAACGGCTGTGCACCAGGTGGAGGACCAGAAGGTGGGAATGTCTGTGCATCAGGTGGTGCACCCCATGAACGAGGTGCCTCAACCGGTTTCGGGGTCTGCCAGGAAGAAGTTACCACTGGTGCCACTTGACTAGCTGCTACAGCGGCTTGACAAGCTGGTGGGGTAGGTAAGGCGGGAAGGGTGGCCGCCGCCTGACTCCACTGACTGTACATAGAATACGCCGAAGCACTCGGGGTAGACGAAACAGGAACTTGAGGGTACGCGACGGCAGGAGGAGGGTTGGTGGGAGCAGACGTCAAAGAAGGGGGAGCCGCGGACGTCGTCGTCAGCTGGGTGCTGGCAGCTGAAGTCGGCGTAGCAGTGGACTGTGAATAAGCCAACCACTGATTATAAGCTGCGGTGGCAAATGTGGATGAGGTCTCGGCAGAGGAAGTGGATAACGTGGATGTTTGCGTGCTCGGGGTGGTGGTTGTGGAAGATTGGCTGGAATATGAAGCCAGCCATGCACTGTAATACTGGGGATCCCAATACGTTCCCCCCTGCTGCGGATAGGCCCCATAACCACCCTGCCCTGCATTTGCCCCACCAGTACTTTGATCGTAGCCTCCGCCGCCACCTCCGTATCCTCCTCCGCCTCCATATCCTCCTCCACCTCCGCTGGATCCGCCGTAGCCGCCTCCAGATCCGCCATATCCTCCGCCGCTTGAACTGCCATAGCTATCTGCTCCGTAGCCCTGATCCGATGAGCCGTAGCCTCGTTGGCTGGTGTCCGATTGTTGGCCGTACGACTGCTGTCCATAGCCACTCTGTGCTTGAGATCCATAGCCGGATTGCGACGTCTGATAATCGGACGTTGGTGCAGCAGTGGATTGCTGACCGGCAGCAGAGCCATATGAGCCGTAAGCACCTAAATCATGAACAAATCAAGTCCATAAATACAAGGAAATGAGGTATTTAAACATAACCTAAAGAAGCTGTTTTCTGTAAAAAGTAAAACGTGTTTATAGTTTCCTAAATTCTTAAAGCACAAGAAAATCCTCCACTTACATAAACTTTAAAAAATTTGTCTTGAAATTTTATGCCACTTACATATTGCCTTTTTGCATTCAGGGCTTGCGTCGGCTGCAACACTGTATAAAACTTGCAAATTTAAACTCCCGCGATGACCGTTAGATGCAGCCATTTTGACGATGAGTCATATAAAACAAGTCTAGATAACACTGAGCAAAGTTTGAGAAAATAATCAGAGCATTCGTAGCGCACACGTCACTAACTAAGTAAAATTTAAAATTACTGTACCTTGTCACTAAGATTAAAAATATGTTTTTGGTTAGTGAGTGGTGCTCCCTGGAGTGTGAGTCAGCAACATTTACCAATTGGTGAAAACATTTTAAATAATTAATAATTTTATTAGCATCATGTTGCAAGCCTGCACGTATGAATGCTGGTCATTTAAGCAGACTAACAGAAGATACCGACAAGCCTAGTTTCTTGTTTTGACTGTGGCAACTTATCAAACAAGCACCACATTTTAGAATGTCAGATAAAAAACATATGCAACCTTTAACATTTTAATACTAAATACTACACGTTAACGAGTGCACATTCTATAGGCACTCGTTAAAGGACTAGAAAACGGTATCTGAAGTAGGTTTCGGAAAAATCGCCTTAAGAAATTATATTCCTTTATAACAATTTTACGCGCATATTGTACGTGCATTGAAAGGATATTTTGTTTATTTTCAATTTAAATCTCCTGACAAGGCAGTCCTGACCGCGCCATTACATGACGTCATACACACACAATGTAAATCAGGGGAAGAAAAGGAAATGTTAAACTATGTTCCAAAAAACTTTTCATGCAAGTCTATATTACTTAGCATTTCGCTTACTTGTTTGAAAGACTTATGTAACTAGAAAAGAAAATTATTAATAGTATAAAATGTTTTCACCAAGTGGTAAAAACGTATTTTTAATCTTACTGACAAGATGCATTCATTTAAAATTTTACTTAGCTTGCGACCTGTGCGCTACGATTGCTCTGAAAGGTTTTTCAAACTTTACACAATGTTATTTAAACCTGTTTGAAATGACTTGTCAAAATGGCTGCGCCTACAGTCATCGTGGGAGTTTAAATTTACATGTTTTACACTGTGTTACTGCTTCTGCAAGCCCTGAATGCAAGAAGGTAGTAAGTGAGGGGTGTAAAATTTCAAGGCGAATTTTTTAAGCTTTAAGTGGAGGGTTTTCTTGTGCTTTAAGGCTTACAGCCTACAAATTTATTAACATATATATATATTCAACATACCATAAGACGGTTGTTGTTGTGCACTCGAATAAGCTGACTGTCCACCTGCACCTGATGTGCCATAAGAAGAAGTCTGTCCGTAAGTGCCCGACGCAGCAGTCGACTGAGAATAATCTTGACCATAACCCGCATAACTTTGCTGACCGTAGCCGCCTGCAGCGCCACCCTGGAAAAACATCTTTGTGAAACGGCATTCGGTCAATAAGAAAAAACTTGTTCCAAAATTTTCACAAATGAAATTAGGGATGTAGCGGATCCGATAGAAATGCTCGACGGATTTCGCATTATTTGTATTTCTCATTTTCTATGGTAGAACAACCGAATGTGAAAAAATATACATGACAGTTTAATTACCTATTATGTAAGATTTCTATTAAAATGTTGAGAAATTTACGAAAGTGTCGCTTAATTTTTATGCTGCCATACTTGTAGCGCCTGCAAGTGATAGCAGCAATCTTCACGCTGTGGTTCCCTACAGTGGACAACGAGAGCACATTTGCCACTAAAATGTCTGCAAAACATTTACAGACTCCCATGAAAAGCATAAGTTGCCAGTTTTTTTAGCTGAAATTGTGCAGATCAATTGTTCTAAATCACAGCACATCAACTTTAAAGGAAAACCAGATGATTGTGAAAACATTACTTCAGAATAAAGAATGCTCTAAAATATTTAAAAATACAAGAGCTCTTTTAAAATCAAAGCTTTTTGTCACATTTGCGTGGCCGACAAATAGAAGGCGGTACCGTGATAAGCATGATCATGAACTGCAGTGTTAGTTTCCGACGTCATATGATGTAAAACCGATTTTTCGTGACATCACGCGTTTAAACAGTACTGTAACACTTATGCAAATGTGCTTGATGCGCAAAGGAAGATGCCCGCCATTGCACAAACTGAGGTTAGTTTCTGACGTAAGCAATAGCTGTGTTCCGTTGCCGTTAATTAACTTTCTCAGATAATTATTCAAATATAAGGATCCCCTAGATCCTTATTCCCTAAATAAAACTGCAATTTAAATCATCTGACCCAGCTCTATAAAACACACTCAAGCAATGAGCTCTTAAGCACTCAGGTACCAGTGTTTGAACAATGTTTTGATCAAAAGGAACAAAACAGAAAGTCAAAGATAGGTGAAACTATGCATGCTTTTTATTCAAGGTGACGAGTAATTTGACATCAGTTTTATTAGGATGCGTGCATTTTTGAAATTATTACTTTTGCACTTTGTAATATTATTGTATGTTGCACAGATTGATAAATCACTTAGTTATGAAATTTGCTATTCTAAAAATGGTGATAAACTATTAAACTTACTTACTAACTTACATCCCAAAATGAAAAGAATCAAAACTTTTCTAGTGCAACCAGGGTTGATACAAACAAATGAATTTTCTCAAGTGTTTAATGACATTGTATTGAAACTCACCTGCTGCTGGTAGCCGCCATACTGGTCACCGTAACTAAAACATTTAGAAAACAATGTTTATTAATTTTTGTTTTAACCATTCTTTTGGCACAATATAATGGGTTTCTCATGAGCTACAGATCACAAACTTCAAAAAATATGTTTGGAATGGGGTTGTCCTCAGGGGCGTATTAACACTTTACGACACCCAAGGCTGATAGTTCTGTGGCGCTCATCTCTATTGTGAATTTATGGGTGCTTATGCGATGAGCAGATTAAATAGTTATTTGTGGTGTATTAGAAACAATATTAACCTAGTTTTTATGTGTCATTATTAATTACATGCATATGCATAGCGCTTATATTCAAGCAGGTTGCGCAACTGCTTGTTGTGTATTACCTTGCTGCTGTTCATTATGTGGTTAATTAGATAAAAGCTGAGCACAGTAACTGCCTGTGGTGTGTCATAAAATCTGCCCTTTTTCCGAAGATAATTTTTTCTAAAATGTAAAGCTCCTCAAACTTTGCTATAGCCTAGGCCCTAGTTACCCCATTGGTTAATACATCCCTGGTCATGGACTTAAAGGCAATGAAAATCCGATTGACTCCTACTGCAAATTGTAAGCATTTCTGATTACAAAAATGTATTTTCGAACATTTTGCGTCCTTTACATGAATATGACACATTTTCCAAGGAAAACAAGAACTGTTTCTAAAATGCGACACCCTAGGCTATAACCTAGTCAGCCTATTGGTTAATTCGCCCCTGGTTGTCCCTAAATAACCAGCATTGACTAACTGGTTACCTAACACAAAAACTGCTAATCCAAAATGAGTTTTAGCAGTAAACAGACTACATCAATTACATTCACCGGTTATTTTGAGAAAGTGAATCTAATAATTAGCTCAGACGTTGAACTACTATGCCTGCTGTACAATACAAGGAATTTACCTACGTGACTTGTACGCAGGGATGAGAATGACAAATTGCAAAAAACTCTGAAACCGGCCGTGGGTTTGGGGGCTGCGTAGGCCCCCATGGGGGTTCAAGGGGGGCGAAACGACCTCGGAGCCAGCAACAAATTGCAATTTTGTGACCATAGAGCCTCTAAGTGGACTTAAAATATCAGTTACCTTGTTTCATGCATAATTCACAATACCCAACTATCAAGGATACATGATACCTAATTGTCTCAAAAATGACTAAGTACTGGCCGCTCGTATGCAAAAGTGAATAAAAACTGTCTGCAATTGATTCTATGTTTTTATACATAGACATATACACGTGGTTACACTGATGTACGTGATGTAAACAAAGTGACTGCCTGCCAACTAGAGGTCAGCTTGTGAAATAATGTACTGGGTCCGTAAAAATTTTCTCAACGAATTTACGCGATTTACAAAAACGGCACTACTGTTCTTTCAAAAACTCGGAATTCTGCGTGTCCGCGGAAAATTCTCATCCCTGCTTTTGCGTACGAAAATTCTTTTGCTGTGAAATTACACAACTTCAGTATAAACTAATAAATCCTCTGCAAATGAAATTCATTCGCTCATCAGTGGCATCTATGTAGCATCCGGAATGAGTAATGTTATACGTTACCCACGTGCAGAATAAAAAGACAATATGAAATAAGTGCAGAAAATATAACGCATAATGCAGGTCTGATAAATGGGTGCACTGGAAACAGTATAAACCGATTTCATCTATTCCGCTAACTATTGTCATTGATATGTCATGGTCACTTACCCAGTACTTCCTGTCTGTCCTCCACCGTAAGAATATTCTGAAAAAGTTAAAGAATTAAACAATTTAAACTTTATTGTCCACTTCAGTTCGGTTTACTGAGTTTGAACGTTCACAAACTTATTTACTGTTTATTTTGTTTAATTAGTTCAATTATTCTGCATATTAATTTTTCAATTTGTTGATTTACCATTCCATTATTTGTTTGATTCATAATTAATTTGTAATTTATAAGACTTTTCGGCATTAAATTGTAGACTGCCTGGCATCGCTCATTAACTATCCAAAAACCGACGTGGGGTGATTTGTTATCTGATTTGATAACATATATTAGTTGCCACCCATTCCAACCCACTTTGGTTAGGTATGAATTGTATTCTGTTGCATGTGTTTTTTTATGTTTAGGAAAAAATAAATGATCCGATTCATTAAAATACGTGAGATATCATGGCAGATAATTTATTTTATTAGAGCTGGGGTAGATTGAACTTAAGAAGCTACATTGAACAGTTTATTACTATTATGATTATCTAAGAAAAATCTTCAGTTTATTGAACAGTTTACGGCCAATTTACAACATGTGTAAAATATAATTAATACATTGAACAGTTTATTACTATTATGATTATCTAAGAAAAATCTTCAGTTTATTGAACAGTTTACGGCCAATTTACAACATGTGTAAAATATAATTAATACCCCACAGGGATATGTTTATTTATTTTGTAAATATTTTTGTTATTTAACTCTGGACATAATGCAAACATCAAAAACGAGTGACGACACTAAACTCGTCAAGCAAATTAACGGTAATTAGTACACAAAGACAAAATTATCTAATGAAAACATTCACGGCAAGAGCTGGCAGTAGCCAAAATCAAATCTACTATCATCCAGTCTAGAAACCAGAGTGTTCAGCTAAATATCAATTCATCTGAATCATTAGACTATTAGCTCTAAACTACAGAAAACATTTTTACTACACAATCACAGTTGTATGAATATTTTGTGAAAATTGAACAAAGAAATTAGACTACTTACGTTGACTCGCCATTTTTCAAGAGAGAGAACGTGGAAAATGCCCGTATGTTAGCTTGGCGAGACTTCTGGTGGGAATTCCTGGAACTCCATATGTATTGTAGCAACTAGCAATTGAGACTAATCATTGTGTACTGTCTAATATTCCTGCGTTTATTTAGAATTACCTTTGTAGTGGTACAAAATGAATTTAATTGCAAAAATTGACGATAATTGTAAAAAATTGGGTTGCATATTATTTGTATGGAATTTTGACTGAACTACAGGGAGTCACTTTACTCACTCATTATATTGTTTCCAAGGTTCAGTGTGTAATAGTGGCAACCGCTCAGCAGCAATGGAAGAAAGCAATGAGGAAAGCGATTTGTGGTTGTTTTCTGGACTAACCAGTGATTCAGAGAGAAAAATTTATGATCGACTGGTGATTATAAGAACTAGATATACATTCGAGAAAAACGGCTTCAAGAAATTCCGGACTAATGATGGAGTCAAACTTTTATTACCAATTTTGGCACGTCATTCAGAGAAACTTACTGCACTTGCTCTAAGCATTCTAGGAAACTGTTGCATGGACAGTGAAACTCGAATTGAAGTAAGCATCATGTGAAGAAGCACTTTTTTTATTCATGTGAAGAAGCATAAGTAAATTCAAGATTGACCACTAGATGACACCAGGAATTTTGCTTTGCCCTATGGCATTGTGTATGTCTTTTGTCTAAAGTCATTTTAAATATTGTTTGTAACTTTTTTTAATGACTCACCCCAGTAACTACTACATTGTACCACTAATTCTGCTTGTATGTGCATATTTTTGGTAATAACCTCATTGTGACCTTGACCTTTTGACATTAATTTGACCTTGGTTATTCTGTAGTTATTAAAATAAGCTCAACTTCCCGAGAGACTTGGCTTTTGCTTCAAAGCTAAAACAGCACAGTATTGTTTGTTTGCAACATGTACTGATACAAACTTGATATTGAATAATCTGTCTGTCGTAGGCCACAAAGTGTGCCGTATTGCTATTTTGCTAATTTGGTTGTGTCTTCATCAGCAGCTTAATCTTCGTCTTTGTTTTCGGCAGTAACGTGTATAGGGTAGCATGTAAACATTTGCTAGGAAGGTATAGAAATAACAGAGCATAATTATTTGTTACACCAAATTATCTTTCAAACAATAGAGGGACCTGTCATGACCTCAAAATTTAGTGCAGAAGCCCCATGCGCCTCTCCCAGCCTGAATCCTTGTAGGACGTAATTGGAGCGGTGACCTGAAAACTCTGGGATTATTTTTTTAGATTGAACCGAATGGTCTGGGAATTCACGGGACTTCAACTCCACCAAACACACTGGAGCTATCCTGAATAACAAAGTAAACCACTAAGGTGGTGAAAGACTTGCCTTCGACACACAAGCTTGTGAAACATGTGCAAGGTGTACTTGAGGATTTTCAGTTCTCTGAGTCACTGCACCAATCGTGCCCCAAGATTTCAGGCTGTACGACACGTGCAGTACTTTGTTTGGAATAAATTGATATATTACTCATTACCATCCAATATTAAATGAAACTATACAATGTTAGTTACAAAATACCCAGCAATTGCTGTAAAATTTGGTACTGCTACTGTTTTTTGAATGTACGGTGTTCCCTCACTTATCTCGGGTGTTCCATTCCAGGCCCACCCGCGATAAGTGAATTTCCGTGAAGTAGGGACACTACTTATTTTAGTAGTTATACATTATTTTTAAGTCTTTGTAAACCCTCCCCACACTCGTATACATAACCCTTTCCCATTCCCTTAATAACTTTTCCCATACTGTACATGCAACTTTTAAAAAACTTTGCTTAAATGTTCATAATTGTGTTGTGTACAATCTCACGTCGGCAAGTAGCATCTCAAGCGGGCGCAAGTACTAAATTTCGTTTTTGGTGTGCATTCTTCTGCCGAATAAATACACTATTTACTGTAAATTATATTATTCTTTTAGTGTTAGAATTAATATTTTTAATCTATATTTTTATACATTTTGTGATTTTTTATGCAAAATTCATCAAACCTATACATTACTGTACAATACGTACTACACATATGCAAAAATACTTTAGATGGAGTACCGCAAAAACCTGTGAAACAGCGAAAATACCGCGATAAATATTTTACATTAATATTTTTAAAAACCCGTGAAACAGCGAGTCCGCGATAAACAAACTGCGAAGTAGTGAAGGAACACTGTATGTTTAAGTTTTGCAGTAAGGCTATTGTTTATTTTGTATTTATTTTGCAGGTCAGGAGAAGAGGAGGAATAAAGATCTTAGGTCAGTATCAGTGACGGCCCATAGCTAAAATTAGTGGGGGTGCTGCTTGAGAAAATTTTTAGCCATTGTTTTAATACTGTGTAAAATGTAACAATCATATATAATTTTAATGATGTAGTTATTTCTAAAGGTCGGGTGTTGAGCAACCTCTTTTCTTAACTGCAACTTTCTCATGGAGAGACAACTGTGAAAAATTAAGCTGTTGTAGTTCACTTACAATCACAGAACTTATTTCTTGGAGATGCAAGGCGTCTATTAGTAAATAATTTATGATTTTAAGCACACAAGCTAAGTTTATATTACTCACATTCAAGAATATGACAGTACTCGGTAAGCATGTGACAAGTGAAACTTTGTTAGTGACAGTACTTTCTCTGCCTAACAGCACACGCTAACAGTGCAGCGTACAGCGTGTTATCTCAGACATGTGCGCATGGCTGGGTGCCCACAACAGCCAAACACCACATTGCTTGGGCTGTGAAGCAAATTGTGCTTCCTTCACATGCTCTGGTTCCACACAAGTATGAAGAAAGATAAGATAAGATAATATTTATTTTCATCGGTATGATATAAAACAGTACATATTTGTAAAACATGAGCTTAAAGCTCGTAAACCGATATCAAACATAATGTATATGTGCGATAACGTGGTAATAATATGTACTTCTTAAAATCTTTTGGATGTGAGTAAAGAACTAAAGAAAAAAGACTTATCATATTAAATAATATCGGTAATACTGAGTGAAAGTAGTGGCGCCGCAAGTCCACAGTACCTATACGCGAGCTGCCACTGGTCAGTATTGAAACGACGGTTACTAACCCCAGAGATGCAAATAATGCGGCCGTGTATTAACAACAAGTCCATTTGCTTGTCTACAGTTGGCATGTATTTAGAAAGTTTTACAGTTAAACTAAACTTGAGTGTCCAGCAAGTTATAAAAGTTGGAATAGCTTATCTAGTTAAAGTGGAAGAAGTGAGGGTACCCTAAAAACATTCCTTACAATGTTGTATTAGTTAGTTAGCATTGCGCTTACCTGGTCGAAACATTTGCGTAAGTGGAGAAAAATTCCTATTAAATTAATTTAGAATGTTCGTGCCACCTGGTATTGCATCGCCATCCCAGTGTGCACCACTGATTCACCAAAAACATTATTGATCTTATTGTCGTGAAGCTCACGATTTCTTTATCTTATTTTTTTTAATTATTAGTTCTTAATTATGATCATTAGTCATATTATTACATTCTCTTGTTAAAACATTAAAAATCCCACTCAAGAAATTTCAGCTATAAAATAAGTCTATTTCTTTGTATACAGTCTAAACTTTCATCCTTGAACTAGTATGCATAACATTTGCCTTCATTGAATTGGTGGCTTCCTTGCTTCATGGAAAATTTTACCTGGGCAGTTGGCTTTCAGAAATCACTTAGTAAGCCTGTGACTTAAATTGAGAGAGCAATGTATAGTGTTATTAATGATTTATAAAAACAAAGTTGACCTGTATTCTACTTGACCTACTGTCTTCGCACTTACCTTCAGCACTGCTTCATACTTATTGACAATATAAAATAATTTGTACTTTTGCTTAGTTACTCAAGAGTGCAATATTTATCGATAATGCTATTTATTATAATGTAATATATTAGTTGAAACCAGTGTTTTGTGAAATTTAGCTGTTCTAACATTTGCAATTTCTCGTCAACACATTATTATAATTTAGAGTTACACTCTAATAGATGTATCATGCACCTGTGTTGAGAATTTTCTTTTGATGTAATATAAACGATGTATACGTCTATGCGATATATATATATATATATACGATAGATACATATAATACTATGTGTATTTATATATATTTGAAGTAATTCACACTTTTGTTTAGTAAGCAAAAAGTGTGCTTCGAATGCTCTGATTATTTTTCGCTATCTTATCTAAACTTGTTTCAAATGACTGACCGTCAAAATGGCTGCCCCTACCGGTCAACAGGGGAGTTTAAATGCGGATGTTTTATGTAACATTACTGCTATCGCAAGTTCTGTATGCAATAAGACAGCAGTAAGTGTAAGTGATACAAAATTTCAAGATGAATTCTTTAAGCTTTACTTATGAAAAGTGTTTTCTTGTGCTTTAAGCATTTTTACAATCTGCTTATCACTCACTCCTGTTTAATATTCAAGATCCTGTTAGTAAAAATCACTCTAAGCACACACTAATGAATAATTAAGCAACTGAAGTTACTGGACTGATGCGGCAGACGGCTTTGCTTTCCTACACGTCACCTGATGGTTGTAGTCAAGACGCTTACAGTGGTACACTTAACCTTTGACCACAACGCACACAACGAAACTGGGAAAAGGTTTATAAATTAGAAATGATTGCAACCACTCGTGCATTATGATTTAATTGCAAACTGTGACAACATCCTCGCACAGAAGATTTTCCTGATTGCTAATAATTTTCCAAATAAATTGTCTATTTGATGCGCACATTAAATTCCCCTGTTTGCATGATTTACAATCGACAAGCGCTACAATAACCGCGAGTAAGTGTGACGGGGGGGGGGTGAATTGCAAAACTTATACCTCTCAATTTTAGAGAATGGGAATGCGCCGGGGCTGTGCCAGCAATGGTTAGTAGCTTGTTCAACGGTGGGTGTTATAGTCATATTTAGAATTCGGGGCAGAGCTGCGGCACCAAGTGACGGGCGTATCCCCACACCCAACTCCCGATTTTGTTACATGTTGACAACAAACAAGAAGGGGCGACACCAACAGTTTGGCAAAGTTATTAGGAAATCTCATTTTGTTAGTTATCCACTTGCTTGTAACTGAATTGAAATCTCAATGTCATTTAACTAAATAATTAACTTTATTTTACAAGAGCAATTTGCCCTTAATAATTACTCCAACTTCAATGCAATATTTCAAAGGCGTTATTTAGAAACTCAAAATATTTTATGAATATTTTTACAAATTCAAAACAATTGTTTCAAGCTTCAAAATTTAGTGTCTTATTTACCCATAATTCTGTTGCTTTCAGTTGACATATTGGCCAACACAAAAAATGAATCGATCGCGAATAGAGCTTGCCGGACTATAGCAAATCTTGCTCAAGATGAGAAAAGTGCCAAACTGCTCCTAGATGAAGAGGAATCGGTACCGTTTGTAAAAATTTTTGTTTTCATAACAAACTAACATAATTTTCAACAGCAGAAACATTCCACGAGTGTGTTGCACGTGTTTGCAAAAGCGAAAATTGATGTACATTGCTACTGTAAGATATTCAGTGTGTTGTATTATAACTAGGCAAATTTTAAGGTAAAAATTCAAATTCCAAATTTACCACTGTGCTCACGCATGAGCTGTCGAACGTACGCACTGTGTCACAAACGAAGACCTGAACTGAGAGATACTGCACCTGTTTTTTGTGCAATGTGTTGCTGAAATGCAGGCACTACAGCCTATTTAACTAATGAAAAGGTGAAATGAACGTAACATCTAAGAACTAGCCATGCAAATGCGAAATTGCGTTTGTCTTTTAATAATTCTTTCGCGTAAGTCATTCTTGAAAAAATAGTGTGTTTCCTTTCAATATTTTAAAGAGTAGATTGTTTTGACCTACAGTTTAAGATTGAGTCTGGTTTTCCTTTAAAGAACAGATCTCAAGTGTTCGTTCATCTCAATCATTACTGATCATTTTTACCTATTGTTTTGTATAACTTACTTCAAAAAAAACTATAATTAACCGCCTAATGATTTGTTGTGGTAAAGACCTCACTTTCTGAACTTTTTTTGTAAATTTCGGCAAATTCAGCTTTTCAATGTTATGAACTGTGACCCAGCCCTTAGAGTAGAGTGCAAACTACCAGCATGCATACATTGAAATACGTAGTACTCATATTTTGTATTATGCGTAAACAGAAACAGCCGAACTAAATAACTTTTCGTGTACTGCAGTTGGCAGGGTTAACCTTTTCCTTGCTGTTTTGGTGTACATGTTGGCAGAGTACAGGAAAAAAATGTTGGACATTTCTATTTGATATTGTTAAAAATTTACTGGTTCAAACAGGTTGTGGCAATCATTGTAAGAAAGTTAACGGATAGCAAAGACGAAGGTTTCCAACAGTCTGCCATCAGGTGCTTGAGACGCTTGGGTGAAAAACGTTCTGATAAACTAAAGGTACAGCTTATTGTTATTATTATTATTATTATTATTATTATTATTATTATTATTATTATTATTATTATTATTATTATTATTATTATTATTATTATTATTATTATGAGTTTATTTCGTATAAAAATACACAGTTTACAAAGATAAAGATGTTAGTAAAACAGGTAATGCGATGTTAGTAAAGTAACATATCTACAGACATTCAACTTTATAATAACCACTCATTGTAGTTCCCTTGTAATTATATTACAGTATACAGTGTTGTAAGAAGCTATAATTGGTATCTTAAAACAATTTCTAAATGAGTTCTTTACCTTTAATTTTACATTTTCGTTTAGATCTACAGTACAACCGTATTTAAATCTTAAATTTACTTGACTGTTATTTACATAGTAGCATAGCTTTGGAATTTTCAATGTGCAAGAGTTTACAATTTTTCTCACAAAGTTTAATTTTCGACTATCTATTAAATAATTCGCAGGCATCGTGCCACAAAAATACATTAACAATTTGACGCTTTCATTTTGTCTAAAACTGAATATTTTTCTATAAGCAGTGTTCCATTTTACCTTAATGGCATTAACTTCATTGTTTGATATACCCCCAATTTCGCATCCGTGTAATAAACGATTATATTATATGACAAAACACGATTAGATATGGTTGCCAGACGTCCCTTATATACGGGACATCTCTATTGAATGAGAATGTTGCAATGATTTCACTTTCTTAGAATTTCTTTTTGTTATCTTTATTGCACATATTAAATAATGATAATATTTCTATGTTGTCTGTTTTCATATGATTTTAATTTTGTTTTCCTTGCAACCCATTAAAATCCTTGCTTAATGTTTTTAACTTTATACAACATATAGCTGCGAAGATTACGCAAAATTTTTAAATAAATTATTAACGTTTTTACTGCAGAATAAAATCAAGTAGTATGTGTGATCGTACCTTCAGGTATTAACCTAAGACCTAGTTCAATGTAAAACAGGTCGTAGTTGTTGTTATACAGTCAACCTCGGATATAAGAGACACCTCCAGACTGGAAAAAAATCGTCCCTTATAGCCGAAGTTGAGTCAGAACGAGGCTGTATCTGCACGTGACTTTTCTGTACTTTTACCCGTATTTTTATGGATTATTGCTACACATTCAGTGCAAACGGTATGTAGGAAGCATCTTCAGTGATGTGAAATGTATGTTACTGCGGAAACCGAGCTGTTCGAAGACCGAGCTTGCGAAAAATTGAGGTTAAAAATCGATCAATAAAGCTTTGATCATAGGGTCCCTTATATGCGAGGTAATTTACCCGGGTTTCTATTATGCGGGACCTGAAGATATCGTCCCTTATAACCTAACGTCCCTTATATCCGAGTACCTTATCTACGAAGATTTTTATAAGGAAAAATGTTACGAAAAATCGGGACTGGTGTTGGTGATTCCTTATAAGTGAATGTCCCTTATAAGCGAGTACCTTATACCCAAGGTTGACGGTATATTTCTAGTTGTCAATAATAATAGTTATTATTATTGTTAAGTTTGATCTTCTAGTATTGTATGCTGTTTGTATCTGTCTCTCTGTGAGAGTCATGTAACTATTTTGTTGTTGTTGGCATCCTTCTGTCTCGGAAGACAATGGAGTGTGCGCCAAGAGAGTCAGTTATTGATCTCATTGATGGAGCTGCAGCGTCGACTGTGGCTGAGCAATCCGATCCTTGAACCACTGGAGTGGCCTCTGGGCAAGGTGTATGGAAATCTCGAGTTCCCCAGACAACAGCAACCCCCTCTCTTCCTCCCTGGTGTAGTCCAAAGGAAAGCAGAGCGATACGTTTGGCACCAGGTCGGCTGTAGGATCTGTCGGAGTCAGTGAGCATGCTGCACTGGTCCACCTTCGGGGCTCCACTCCTGATTTGAAAGGTTTACTCCTCTACACATGGCCGTTGGCTGCTTTTGCAGTTCCTCTGCCTAGTGTCGAGATACAGTGTGAGCTTCCTGCAAGCCTACAGCACCTGGTATTCCTAGGTGATCACCCATCCAAGTACTAACCAGGCTCTAAGTTGCTTAACTTCGGTGACCAGACGAGAACCGGTGTTTTCAACGTGATATGGCCGTAGTCATGTAACAATGCAAACTGTTTTTATGACATTTCCAGGTTATAAAGGGCGGAGCAGTAAAAGCCGTAGCAAGTTTTTTAACCTCGGAGAACGATGGAATTGTATCAGCAAGTATGCGAGCACTCGGCCATTTTCTACACGGTGGTCACCAGTTTTCTACATTGTCAGCTCAGCAGGTGGGCACACCTCCCATAGCAATACAACCTTTAGAAAAAGGGTGGGCCCAACGGAAAAGCAGCTAAGGGGTCTGGGGAACCCCGACTACCAGTGCATTTTACTGCATTTTACACCATTTTTCTTACTATTTCCTTAAGCAAATTCAATAGTTTAAAACTCATTATGTCACCTCAAACTTTTGATTCTTAATTACACACCAATATATTAGTATACACACTAGTGTAGCATATAATTGCGCACAGCGATATCTTTGCCAAAAAATTCAATTATCACTTTGCCAAACGTTTTTACACTAAAATCATTAATGCAGAACCTTTTCCTCGATATAAGTCATTAAAGGGTATCACTAAACGTTCCAAAGCTTATAATCCAGAGAAGATATTCACTTGGTGTGCTCTAACTGCCACTATGAAAGGGTGGACCCACCCCCTAAATCCTCCACTGCCTAGAGTTTATAAATCTGTGGATAATAAATATTTTTTCTGGTCATTGCAGCTAGTGCGGATCTGAATAGTGTTCTACATTAGCATGATTTTACTTTAAATGAATGATAAAACTAGCCACATGTGTAAAATTGACAGCCAAGTAATAAATATATTTTTACAGAACGGATGTTAAAAATACAGGTGATGCGAGTGACCAGCTTGTGGCATATATTGTATTAATTAGGGTAAAGGAGTTACATACTTTCTTTGCCAAATACGGACGCTTGTAACAGGCCGCCACACAGCAAAGCCGCCATAGGTGTTTAAACTGCAAAGGACACGCTAGCAATACTGGTACTTTTCTGACATAATATGAGGCGAATTCTATTTGTTAAAGAGTATAAGCCTATTGAAAGTAATAGTGAAACTCACTTTCATCGCTGTTTAATAAAACCAGCAGAGGAGCAGCAGTAAGTGCTGTTGAGAACACCAAGTCTATTCACAAATCTGCTTAGTCTTGCATCAATGTGAATTTCTTAACCGAAGTGCACTGTTATCGTACCAAAACCAATATTTCAGCTGGTGCCCAATGTTTTTATGACTTGAGATTATTTTTATGTGGCGCATTTATTCGGTTTATTTATTTATAAACTACGTTTAACGCAAATACTAATAAACAAAGATTATAAGCGGAATTGCGCATGTTATATTAAAAACAATTGTGTTTTTATTTGCCAACAAACATGTATTTCGCAGCCCATTGCAGGTTGCTTCCTCGTGTAAACATTAGCAATGTGCAACATTCTTCGAAATTCAAAATCATTGAATAGCATTGACAATTCAGAAAAATGCCATCTCTTTGACCGCTATTGTTATTACAGAAATTTGATAATATCCGTGGTTCTGTGTAGAATATTTTATTAGTTTTATTAGTATTTTCGATAATAAATGCCAAACATATTAAACTCTTATGTTTATTGCAGTTTGCTATATGATTGTCTCGCAGTTCTTTGCCACTTTCTCCTCTGCTTCTAGCTGTTTCTTCTTGATGCAATCAGCTGCACATTATTTGTACAAACTATTTGTGCTACAAATTACAAGAAATTATTTTGAAGTATTTTGAAAAATGCTTGTTCGTTTTTGGTGTGTCAGGTTCTGGAATCTGGGAATTTATCAGTTCTCCTGGATTTATGCAAAGGGGAAACATCTTCCGTACAACAGCATGCAGCTGCGGCACTCCTCAAACTTACACGATGCACGAGTGTTCGACCAGCCCTCTGCACGGCTGGTGCTCTGGACTACTTCATCGAACAGGTATGCAATGTTAATCATGTGCATTTTGTGTCTTATTACCGTATTTTCCCATGTATAAGAGACCCTTGTGTATAAGAGACCCCTTCAATTTTTAGGCAAAAATTCTGGAAAAAAGTTTTTTGGTAATGAATAACTTTATTCATCATAGAAATCATTAAATTAAGCAGAGAGCTTATGCAGATGCGTTGATTGGCTGCAGAACAATCGATTTCTCTCCAATACCAAAGAGACATTTAAAAAAATAATAACTTACCCGGTACATTAATTTTATCATTAGAATTTAGCCATGGAGAAGATTTATTGAAAGGAAACTATAATTATTCGAAATAAAACAGTTGTAGAGCACTTATTTCTTTAAAATCATTAGTGTCACAATTTATGCATCTTATTGAAAAGACTTACTCCCATGTATAAGAGACCCCCTATTTTTAAAGTGAAAATTCTGAGCAAAAAAGGGTCTCTTATACACGGGAAAATACGGTAGTTGATATAATGTGATTCCAAAACCATTCTTAAGTTTAAATGGCTGAAGTGACAGGTGTGTTTATGGGACTAACAGATTTTTTGAAATCTCGCAGAATTTGTCATAAACTCGGCCTGTATCTAGACCTGTACTTTTCTATACTTTTACCCATATTTTTATGGATTATTGCTACACATTCAGTGCAAACGGTATGTAGGAAGCTCCTTCAATGATGCGATACGTATGTGACCGCGGAAACCCGAGCTGTTTGAAGGCCGAATTTGCGAAAAATTGAGGTTAAAAATCGATCAATTTCGCTTTGATCATAGGGTCCCTTACACGAGAGGTAATTTATTTGGGTTTCTATTACGCGGGACCTGAAGATATCGTCCTTTATAACCGAAAGTCCTTTATATCCGAATACCTTATATACGAAGATTTTTATAAGGGAAAAGATTACGAAAAATCGTATTACGACCAGTGTTGGTGGTCCCTTATAAGCGAGTACCTTATACCTGAGGTTGACTGTACTATATTAACTAACGTTTTTTTCAGGTTGACAGCAGGAAGGAAGAGGTATTCGTTTATGCTCTCTGCCTGTGCGGTAAAGATTCTGTCACTCGCGTGAAAATGCGCGAGGGGAAGGGACTGCAGCTCTTACTCGGTCTTCTTCATAATCCAGCACTCGAATCCATGCACAAACTGGTCATGGATGGATTGTCGTGTTTTATATATGACGAAAAGAGCCTAGATGTCATGCTGCGGAATAACTTTGTAGACTATCTGATCGACGTGCTGAACTCGGCAGTGAGAAATAGCAGAGCCGACCGGGGGACAACACAGCAAAATGATAGTCTTGGCTTTGATACCAGCCATTTGGAAGAACCTGATGTGATCAATGGAAATCTAGAGTGTGAGATTAGTGACAGTGCAAATCAGAGAACTGTCGAATATGAAAGTAAGCGGTGCCAAAGCAAAAACAACAAAACGATTGCCAATGAAGGTACAATTACTGAAAATGTTGAAGTTGACGATGGCAAGGAAGAACATGGTGTCACGGACAAAGATGATACAAATCTCAGCGAACAGGCAAAAAGCTGCAGCAACATCAGAAAATCTCCCGTCTTTCGCATTGACAGTCCAACGTATCAAGAGAGCTGTCGGCAAAGAGAGGCGGAAAACTTGGAGCGCAGTCCGCTGTGCTTTGTGGATTCAGTATGGAGCCCGAATTCGTCCGTTTGGTATTCTCCGGACAGATCGCCAGATGAGTCATCCCTTTCCCCTTTTTCTCCAAGGAGTTATTCAAGTCCTAGTCTATGTGCATTAAGTCCAGGAGGGTCTTCTCTGTACTCACCTGTTGCCTCACCTGGTGAACTTAGTCCTGCCTATTCTAATGAGATGTTGCCATTTGTGTGGTCTCCACCTGTTAGTCCTGGGTCTATTTCCAATCATAGCAATGAAGCTTTACATTGGTCGCCAGTTCACGAGGTAAATGCAAGTGAAAATGATGATGATGATGCTGATCAAGAGTACTTGTCAAATCATTCAACATCAGCAGATAATGATCAAGGACAGATCGCTAAACGCAGAAAACTGTCCGTATCGGAAACGCCAAAACTAGAGACTGCCAGCAAGACCGCAGTTAACAAATTTGATTCGAATGCTAGAAGCAAGATACAAGAAAGAGTGCCCACTCACGAAAGCTCGACAGCAAACATAGAAGTCCTAGAGTTTCAAACGGTAAATTCTGATACGAACGATGGTACTTTAAAACCAAAAGAGTCGGAATCACAACTGGTTCAGTATGTTTTAAATTTCTTGTCACGGATATCGCATCTGGATCAGCCGATACCGTCCCAGTACTTAGTGACCGAAAGCTGCGTGCAAGCGATCATGGACTACACGACTGAACGCAACTGCCAAAAAACATTGAGGATCTTGAAGCGCATCAGTCACGACCCGTCCGCATTTCAGAAAATGTTGGAAATCTGCTTCCCCGTAATGGTTTGGAGCAAAGCCGCGGACGAAGTGAATGATGCCGACTCTCTTTTAGCCGAGGTGAAACAGGAATTGTACATTGTAGCACAGAGCGAGTATAGCCAAGGTTCGATTGCGCATATCTTAGCTAAGGGTACGCGTCAAGCTCAGCAGGCCGCTGCTCTATCCATTCCATTTTTATATCAGGATCACAACATCCTACGAACATTTTTAATCGGATTAAAAGGACTCGGCTACGTTTTAGACTGCTTCTGTTCACCTGACGTGAGAATGGTGAATAGAGCTGTTCGTAGCCTCATCCACCTCGTGACAGTATTAGATATACGGGCGCCTGATAATGTTCGACCAAATTCTAGTAAAGTGGAATGTTTTTATCCCCCCGGTGACGCCGACTTGACATTTTCTCTGTCGGACGGAAGCAAGTTAAGAAGCAATCGGTCATTGTTATGTAGGAAATCGAAAGTTTTTACCGCCATGCTGCAAGGTTCCTTTGCGGAATGTGGAAAAGAGGAGATAGCCATCAGAGACGTAGATGGCACCACCTTTGAGCTTCTCCTACACCATCTTCACGGTTGCGTGTTCGACTGTGCAGCGATGAAGGACGTCGGCACAGAAAAATGCTTAGAACTGCTAGCGTTAGCCGACAGATTTGACCTCGACGACCTCTGGGATTTTACCAAGCCAATACTTTGTCATTGTGTAACAGAAGAATGTGCATATTTGCCGGCTTTCGAATTTCTATGTAGATATGGATTTGTTAGTCTAGCGTCTCGTGTCGTGACTCTGTTATTGTGTAGCGATAAGAGCCGTAATCGTCTGTTGGAAGATTTATTCAAGGGACCACATGGACAGTTAGTGAGAGACGCTGTCACTGCCATTGTGAATAACCACTTGAAATGCACACCTAGCAAAAAGCGGCAAAGAACTGCCAGCAGTTGTTTATAGGATTTTAGAATTCAATGTATTTTAAATTGAACGATATAAGTTATGCCGAGATTCGTTGACCTTTGACCCCAATAGGGACTGAGAAGACAAATGCCTTTACATGTTAACCGTAACTAGCTTGTAGTACATCAGATCAAAGGTCTCAATAAGACAAACTAAATGAAATAAATTATGCCGAGATTGGTTAACCTTTGACCCATGGGTGACGGACTGAACAGTTAAATTGTGAAATACACTTACTACGTTTTCAAGCAAGGTGAATTCAATAAACGAAAATAAGCACATTTAAAAAAAAGGCTGTCGTCTCTTCATTTTAAGGCTTAATTTTATAAGCATTGTTTGCAAAATATTCAGTTTCTGACGATGTCACTTTATTTCACACTTTTGTTAAGTTTTGCTGCTGGTAGCTGAAACAGCCAATCATTTTGAGCACTTGTTAGTCATTTTCAAGAGAATATTTTTGTATAGTGAACGTAGTTTTTTTTAAAAAAAATGTTACTATTGTCACATTGATGAGTTTTATTGTAAAAGTAATTTACCGATGGAATACTATATATACCTTGTATTATGTTTGTTAAAATTTACGAGTTTAGTGTGACTGTATTTCTGAGTATAGTTTGGACTATGCTAATGTATTTGTTATCATATTCGTGATGAACATGCCGTGAAAGTCATTTTTGGAGTTGTTGTTCAGTCACTTTGTTATGATTGAGTTTATACACAGAGAAGTATGGATAGGAACCAAAAATCTATAATAAATATTTACACTGCACACAACAGAAAAGTGTTTATCTAGTGTTTATAGGGAAAATATGAGTAGCAAAACTGCTACTCTGAACATTCAGCAAAAACTAGAAAGCAAAAACAGTCAGTAAAACCTGTTTCACAGCCGGTATACAGGTATAGAACTTGACCTATACGGACTTGCACAGGCTTCACAACAACCATTAATTTTAGATAGGGAGAGGACCAGTGTGTATGTATTCACTGGATCATACAATTATACTGAAGGTAAGTCAGCTGGTAGAATGTAACAGGATTAGCACATAGATGGCAGCACCTAACTACAATGTACAATTCCAACTTCCACACATGCGATTTGTAGTTATATTTCTAGAAGGAAGTAAACACCCAGCTGAAAATGTGAAATCGCAAAAAAATACGAGATGCTAACAAAACAAAATGCGTACGTCAGGCAATGAGAATTAGCTCGCAAACCAAAAACTCACTTGATATGAAAACTCTATTAAGATTTTAATGTGGTGGAAGAGTCAAGTAAAGATACCTGTTAATAATTAAAGTACCTAATGTTGTGATCTGATGCTGGTAAAGTATTTCACGGAGAAGCAGTTACAGAAAAAAAAAAACATGGAACTGTGGATTGTGGTTGGTGTTCAGTAGTCTGAAACTTGTGACAGGAAGATAATAATAATAATAATAATCTTTATTTAAAGTTGGCTTTTGGGTCGACAATTAACATTAGCTCAAAGAGCTATTACCGCCGACTGTAAATAACAACCTACAGATACATAACAGAGACTATTATTACCCCACTTTTACCCTAAATACCACGTGCCAGGCAGGGCAACAGCAGGTACCATTTCTAATGTCTTTGGTATGACCCGGCCGCTGATTCGAACTCACGACCTCCCAGACGGAAAGCAGACGCAATCCCCACTAGACTAAACCGTCTGGTGATAAAATAGAATTACAAACACATTAGCATATGAATGTAAAAGAACAACAAAGAAGACAAGGAAGAAGAGAAATTATTTCTAGAATGGCTTCAACTTATATTGTACGGTTGCCAGCATCATTTGAACTGTAATAGGAACTCAAACAAATAATAATAAAATTTCCTTGGTAAAATTTGCATACAATAGTAAAAAACTTTATTACTAAAGTAATAAAAGTAATAGTAAAATTTAAGGCTGTGCATAAATTTCACACGGACCGAGCATTATTAATATCACGGCACCCAGACGCAATCATTTCACAACTAAAATTTGCCTAACATTTAATGTCACTAATCTCACTGCCTAATGTTTTTACATTGTAGCACAATAGAATGCATTTTCCAGCTTGCAAAAGTATAGAATTTGAAAAACATGCATTTTGAAATGCACTGCACTAAAACTTTCATGGTTTGTGTTGCATGTTACTAACTGGTGCACAATACAGTGCATAATCATTTATATTGTCTGCAATCAAACCTCCACAGTATCTACTTTGGGACGACAAAAAAGTTGTCATAGAGAGAGTTTGGCATTATAATGAGATGCATTTATATATCTCCATGCTAATATAAACATTTTGTTTAGGGAAAAATTTTGCATTAAGTGAGGTTGGCATTATAAGGGAGGGGGGGGAGGCATTATAAGGAGACACATTAATATATGTTTATTGCAAATATAAACATTTTGTTTTGCAAAAAATTTGCATTAAGTGAGGTTGGCATTATAAGGGGGGGGGGAGGGGGAGGCGTAGGACCGTAGTTTACTAGGACTGATTATAATTTCCTAACAGCAAATTGCACAGTAAAATACAAAAGACTTAACGATGATTACGAATTTGAAATGGACGGCATATGCTTTGGCTCATACAAAATTGCTCCACTTGGCAGCTCCACACAGGAGTAGACAATTTTTGGACGGCTAGTCTGTTTCACAAGCTCTCATTCATACTGACGAGAAGTAGAAGCAACACAGTTACTGTTTGGTTACGAATAAAAAAAACGTTTAAACATTATCATTTAGAAGTTCCAGCAATGTGTGACAGTGTTCTCGCACTACTGTCGCATTTGCAGAAGTTTGACGAGTCGTACACTTATATACAGTGTCGTCCAAGATTTGGTGCAAAATTGCTTGAGCATTCGTGGCTACTAACTCCTAAAAATAAAAATAAAATATCCAAAAAAAGTGTGAACAATGTTAGAAAAACTATTTACAATTGTTATAGAAATACATCTTCCAGAGATAGCAACAGTAGCTATGTAAACAACTTGCATTCGAATTTCTAAACGCAAGAGAGCAATTGACTTAGCACATAGTTAAGAAACATCAGATGCTGCGAAGTATTTGGATAGGTGACTACGAGCAATTCTTTGGTTAACAAAAGAAGTTTCACAATTAACACAATAAGAAGTTCTTTAACAATGTCTCAGTTCTTTACTTCCTTTCAATTTCTTTGACAGTGCACCGCTTTCAAATCAATTGTTTTTCTAAATGTGTTGCTTGCAAACCAAAACCGTCCACAAGATGGAATAGTTAAAACTGTGTTATTATGCTTCAAAGTAGAAAGCACCATAAATTTGGTCAAATGTCAATTTTTTGTGTTTTATAAGAACAAATGCTACATGTATTGGACTTTTATATTCTAGCATCAAATTATCAAAAAAAATGTTTGAAAAATGCTGAAAATTAAATTTTATAGGTCCCTATCCACTTTTCTGCCTAGAAACTAGTACTGCCATTGTAAAAAACTTGTATTTTCAAACTCGGATAGTAGCTCATGGGAGCTGTCATTTTGCTTCGGGTTTCTTCTATTGCCAAGCCCAGATCTTTAAACTACTGGATTTAAGCGCAACTTCAATATGTTCTTGCAAAGTCCGTAACAACCAACATTCGTACGGTTGCTAAGTGTTTTGTAGAAATGCGACAAAAAACAATGGCTGAATTCAGCAGGAATTTTCTCAAGATTATGTTTTTCAGTGCGTAGCCTGCATCTCAACTTCAACGTGGATTATCTCAGCATTGAAATGACATAGAGTGATGAGCTTGGTATCAAAATGATCCTCGTGAAATGGAGATACAGGATATGTGAATAACTAGAAAAGCTTAATTGCTGACTTATGGACGATTTTGCTATGCAAGCACACAAATAAAGGAGGTCTTACAGTAGAAATGTAACACTTTAACAACTTTTTTACCGCAAATAATATAAATTACATAATTACGCAACACATAAAGTTGTAGGTAGGGTTTTCAGGCTAAAAAATTCATGTGTAAAATGTGACACTGACACAATATGAAAAATTAAAGTAAATAACACATACGTTTCGTAAACAGGCATGACCTGCACATGCTGATAATGTAGACAGTGCTGCCATCTGGATGGAACATTGAGAGTCATAGCTGGCAATTGACAGCAGAGTGTCTAGAGTATCGGCAGAAATGAATTCGGTGCATAAGCTAGAATCATTTTTCACCAGATTGCATAAGGCAGCTGAAAAAAAGAAACAGGAAGCCAACAGACATAAGTGCAGCTTTCATTAAAGGGAAACTCAACGATTTATTAGACTTAATCTGATTTTAATTTACTGTCCAAAATATACGTTCTCTTGCCTATAAAGTTAACAATTGTTTCTTATATTTGAACAATTAGCTTAGAAAGTTAATTAACGACAACCGAATACAGCTATTGCATACGTCAGAAACTAACTACAGTTTGTGCAATGGCAGGCATATTTCCTTGCGCGTCAACCACATTTGCATAAGTGTTACTGTTGAAATGCATGCTGTCACGAAAAATGGGCTTTACATCATATGACGTCAGAAACTTACACTGCAATTCACGATCAATGGTTATTACGGTACCGCCTTCTATTTGTCGGCCATGCGCATGTGACAGTAAGTGTAAGTAATAAATACTACAGCAAAAGTGTAAGTAGTAAATACTACAGTAAAAGTGTAAGTAGTAAATACTACAGTAAAAGTGTAAGTAGTAAATACTACAGTAAAAGTGTAAGTAGTAAATACTACAGTAAAAGTGTAAGTAGTAAGTACTACAGTAAAAGTGTAAGTAGTAAATGTTACAGTAAAAGTGTAAGTAGTAAGTACTACAGTAAAAGTGTAAGTAGTAAATACTACAGTAAAAGTGTAAGTAGTAAATGTTACAGTAAAAGTGTAAGTAGTAAATACTACAGTAAAAGTGTAAGTAGTAAATACTACAGTAAAAGTGTAAGTAGTAAATACTACAGTAAAAGTGTAAGTAGTAAATACTACAGTAAAAGTGTAAGTAGTAAGTACTACAGTAAAAGTGTAAGTAGTAAATACTACAGTAAAAGTGTAAGTAGTAAGTACTACAGTAAAAGTGTAAGTAGTAAATGTTACAGTAAAAGTGTAAGTAGTAAATACTACAGTAAAAGTGTAAGTAGTAAATACTACAGTAAAAGTGTAAGTAGTAAATGCTACAGTAAAAGTGTAAGTAGTAAGTGCTACAGTAAAAGTGTAAGTAGTAAATACTACAGTAAAAGTGTAAGTAGTAAATACTACAGTAAAAGTGTAAGTAGTAAATACTACAGTAAAAGAGTAAGCAGTAAATACTACAGTAAAAGTGTAAGTAGTAAATACTACAGTAAGTGTAAGTAGTAAATACTACAGTAAAACTGCAAGTAGTAAATACTACAGTAAAAGTGTAAGTAGTAAATACTACAGTAAAAGTGTAAGCAGTAAATACTACAGTAAAAGTGTAAGCAGTAAATACTACAGTAAAAGTGTAAGTAGTAAATACTACAGTAAAAGTGCAAGTAGTAAATACTGCAGTAAAAGTGTAAGCAGTAAATACTACAGTAAAAGTGTAAGTAGTAAATACTACAGTAAAAGTGTAAGTAGTAAGTACTACAGTAAAAGTGTAAGTAGTAAGTACTACAGTAAAAGTGTAAGTAGTAAATACTACAGTGAAAGTGTAAGTAGTAAATACTACGGTAAAAGTGCAAGTAGTAAATACTACAGTAAAAGTGCAAGTAGTAAATACTACAGTAAAAGTGCAAGTAGTAAATACTACAGTAAAAGTGTAAGTAGTACTTATCACTTATTTAACGTATTTAATATTTCAATGCACAATTTAAACGTATTAAACCTATTTTAAATTACTGTAAACTACATTATGGTAATGTCGCCTAATATGTTCTGTGAATGGACACACAGTTATTCCCACATTCTGTCTGAATATGCCCACATTGGCACAACCTAGTCTCACACCTGCTCACAAAACAATCTATCCATTTCCACCTTTACATAACATTATTGTACAACTTTTCTTTTCATTTGTGTTCAATTTGTTCTGCCTTTATGACACTTTTGCATTGCAATTACAAGTGAATTAGATTTATTAGATTTATTTATTCATCCATCTCTTCTTTTGTTTATCTTTCAACCCCACAGTGTTTTGAGAGTCAAGTTAGCATATTTGTAATGATGCTGTACATAACGTTGTTTAGACACCAGTATTAAAGGAAGTAGCGATATCACTATCTTTGTTTACCATAGGTTGACCTACGTCTAAAGACAGTTTAAATCATTTGTTCCAAAATTTGCTTCCTATTATGTATCTTACTGTTTGTTATTCATTGAATTATTGATAACTTTTTGTTTCTTTTAATGTATTAATTGTGTATTTGTGTTGATGTGAAACAAGTAAACAATAAACATCCATTTCACACATACAAAAATAAAGTTATAAATTACAAATTAACAATGCATTGCAGTGCTGTGAGCGCAGCAAAAGAAATTAACTTATGAGTTACGATCAACATGCATAAGACTTCATTAATGACATAAACAACAACAAAAATATACGTTAAATGGAGCGAAGCAAATGGATGCGAGAAAACAATAATGACGATATTGACAATGACGATGATGATGATAATGATGACAATGACGATGATGATGATAATGATGACAACGATGATGATATTAATGCTGATGACAATGGTGATGGTGATGACAATGATAACGAATAGATGCTAATGGTGATAGTGAACAAAACAATGTATTTACACCAGGATTATCCATAACATACGGTAATAAAGAATGATTTTTGAATCACAAAAGTACAGTACCTATGGCATTTAGACGAGTTTTAGCTAAACTATCGTTGAGCAAATCCGTGAGTTTGGAGACAGCAGGTTTCAAGTGCTTGTAAAGCACAGAGCTATGATATGCACTGTTCCCTAGAGCAAATACAGCATTCTTCCTCACTGTCATGTCTTCATCTTCTAAACAATCGACAAGTTGCTCCAATAAATTCGACCTGAAGGTAAGAAAAGGCAAAACCTAAACAGACTTTGTGAAGTCACAGAAACAATGTCAACAGAGGTTAATACCACTGAATGCTTTATTGTAATATAATCAGCACAGAAATGTCCCACATGTCCCATAAAGTGGATTAACCTGACTGTTCAGAGCACAGGTGAGTAAAACAGACAGGTGACTAGCAAGTAACAAACAGAAAAACTGGGCAAAACCAAAAGCTTTACATTCCCGCCACAGATGGCGCCTCGTGCACGAATTTGTAAGCAAGATTGACAAAAAAAACCAAGTCTGCACTTTGCATCTAATTTGTGTACACAAACCTTGCCATGCTGTCCCGCACTCGATCTCTGAGTGAAATATTATTAGGTTTGAAATATTATTGATGTACAAGAGAAAGTTCATATGGCTTATTGTTACCCACTATGGTACGAACTCTGTAATCAAACAAGCAATTCTACTTTGTAATTCTCTACCATTACAGGTTAAACAAATCAAGTCCCTATCAGCATTTAAAACAAAATTAAAATCACTAATATTAATCAGATATGAAATACCATCACACCAGTACGACAACATACACACTAATTCAGAATTCATATATCCACGGCCATATTAATTAAATCATAGTTTTTTCATTTTTTTGTGCATAGTTGTAAATATTTATTCGTCGTTACTTTCCATTACTGGACAGTAGTTTAGATTGCACTGACGCATTTGCCTTTAGCAGTGTAAGTTTTTATTAACTAACAGTGATTAATCATCTCTGTAAAGTTTTTATCAGTGATTATCAATGTATTTTAATGGCAAATAAAGATTATTATATTTATATGTTTATATATAAAACGAATATCATATTTGTATTGCTTGGAACACCATACCAAACTTTTTTTAAATGCATATATAACTCCATTATGTTTACGCAAAGAATTTATAGTTATTGTTAAACAAAAGAAACTCATAAATTAATTAACTTAGCTTTTTCTGGCGAATTTCGAACATGCGCATTGCCGTAAATAATGCCAATAAATGTTTGGCATCTTTGGTGAGAGTGAACAAGAATGACGGTACAAGGTACAGAGGGCATCTCTGGCTACCTGTGTTTGTTTGTTTTTTAGACCAGACGGTATAGTCTAATGGTAATGCGTCTGCTTTCCATCTGGGAGGTTCTTCGAACCAGCGGCCGGGTCATACCAAAGACTTTAAAAATGGTGCCTGCTATTGCCCTGCCTGACGCGTGGTATTTAGGGTAAAAGTGGGGTAATAATAATCTCTGTTATGTAGTTGTAGGTAGTTATTTACAGTCGGCGATAATAGCTCTTTCAGCTAATGTTAATTGTTGACTCAAAAGCCAACTTTAAATAAAGATGATGATTATTATTATTATTATTATATTTATTATTTTTATTATTATTATTATTATTATTATTATTATTATTATATTTATTATTATTATTATTATTATTATTATTATTACTGATCTTTCGTAAGCTCATGACTGGACTCATTACATCATTTGTCTCGTGCAACAAAATGCGGCAGTTTTTCAAGTTTAATACTGTTTACAACACAGTAATAAAAAAACATCGAAAGAAACAAGTTTCACAGTAAGTTTATAATAAAACAAATTGAACATTTGCAATGAGAGTAGCATTTGAGTGAGGATATTTGAATTTAATTTATTATAATTTATTAAGCTATAGACAATCTATAGTCTATTTTCATTTGTTTATTACATTGCCAGTTTGCTTGTCTTCACAGCATAAGCTTAGTTCTTCTTTAATTGCATTCATATTTCATTCTACATTCACTGTTTTTCTTATCACTTTTTGCTTATACATTTGATAGTATTTAATTTATTTTTGTTTTTAAACTGTTTAAATCTGTAAAATGTTGAATGTTATTTATTTTCCATCTTTGTTTTTGCTATCATTTTTTCCAGGTGTTTGGTTTATAAGATGCAAATTGTTTACACATTAACTGCTGCTTAATTGTTGCCAAAGGCTAACTTTACTTAGTAGGATGGTTGACTTCAGGGATGAGAATGACAAATTGCAAAAAACTCTGAAACAGGCCAGGGTTTTTGGGGCCAACCAGGCCTCCAATGGGGTTGAGGGGCAAAGCCCCCTTGGAGCCAGCAACAAATTGCAATTTTGTGACCATAGAGAGCCTCTAAGTGGAATTAAAATATCAATTACCTTGTTTCATGCATAATTTAAAATACCCAACTATCAAGGATACATGATACCTAATTATCTCAAAAACGCCTAAGTATTGGCCGCTCCTATGCAAAAGTATATAAAAACTGTCTGCAATTGACTCAAATAACTCCGCACAATTGATTCTATATTTTTATACATAGAGATATACACTTGGTTACAGTGATGTACGTGATGTAAACAAAGTGACGGCCTGCCAACTAGCGGTCAGCTTGTGAAATAATGTACTGGGTCCGTAAAAATTTTCTCAACGAATTTACGCGATTTACAAAAATGGCACTACTGGTCTTCCAAAAACTAGGAATTCCGCGTAGCAGAAAATTCTCATCCCTGTGACTTGATAACCCATATGGCTACTTGCAACACTTTCTCAAAACTAATAACATTCACTCATGGATGGGCTTCATATCTATGTGTGTATAGAACAGATAAATAAATAAGCGAATCCATAACAGATCGATTAAGATCAGACAGAGATTTTCGGCACCATTTGTATGCTTTGTCAAATGTTTGCCTAACATTTTGCTAAGATGTGATACGGGTACAAAAAATCTTTAGTAAACTACTACATATCTGCTTTCAAATATCTTAATAAAAGACCAAATGTGTGATAAACTGTCACAAGTTTTTTTATACAGTTTAACGCACTACAGGTCAGAAGCAAGCATTTAGTTGCAAGGCTTACTCAAAACGGATGTTTGTGTCATGACTTGACTCGTTGTCAAGCCCTCGAGCCAATGATGAGACAAAGATGAGCCATTGAACCAGCAGAGGTGCCTCAGCCACAATGTACATACATGTTACAAACAAGGTAAACAACCAGAATGAGTATGGCGAATGAAACCACTGCGTGTGAGTGTGTAATAAAGCTAGATGATCAAACCCTGAACAAGTTTTGTCACCAAAATGCAAAAATAATTGAACAAGAATAAGACTTACTTAGCATCCAATACGGTGTAGAACAAATCAGAATGTTTCATCATGTTTCCCATCAAATTGCACGTCCGAGCACGAATTAAGGAGTCTGTGTTGCCTAGCAACGACTGAAGGACAAGAAAGTCTTCTGGTAAAGAAAAATGAACAGTTTCATTTTAATATAATGATCTTCTCCATAAGAAAAAAGAAAATGAAAGTGACAAAAAGCAAAGAATAAATCAAGAAAAAGGCATAAAGCAAAAGACAGAGAGAAAGGTGGGTGAGGAAAAGAATAAAGAAGGATGGAGATAGAGAGAGAGACAGAGAGAGAGAGAGAGAGAGAGAGAGAGAGAGAGAGAGAAAGAGGAAGAGAGAGGGAGAGAGAGGGAGAGAGAGAGAGAGAGAGAGAGAGAGAGAGAGAGAGAGAGAGAGACAGAGAGAGAGAGAAGAAGAGAGAGGGAGAGAGAGAGAAAGAGAGAGAGAGAGAGAGAGAGAGAGAGAGAGAGAGAGAGAGAGAGAGAGAGAGAGAGAGAGAGAGAGAGAGAGAGAGAGAGAGAAGAGAGAGAGAGAGAGAGAGAGAAGAGAGAGAGAGAGAGAGAGAGAGAGAGAGAGAGAGAGAGAGAGAGAGAAGACAGAGAAGAGAAAGAGAGAGAGAGAAGACAGAGAAAGAGAGAGAGAGAGAGAGAGAGAGAGAGAGAGAGAGAGAGAGAGAGAGAGAGAGAGAGAGAGAGAGAGAGAGAGAGAGAGAGAGCGAGAGAGAGAGAGAGAGAGAGAGAGAGAGAGAGAGAGAGAGAGAGAGAGAGAGAAAGCAGAGAGAGAAGGTATGAAAGAAGGGATTGAGAAGGGAAATGGACTCCAGCTTTTCCAAACATAAGAAAGAAAACAGACACATACACACAACACATACATCTCGTCTAACTTCACACCACATCAGAGGAAATTCTTCTTCAGCTGCTTAATAGACTCACTTTGGGACTAAAGTGTTTTGACCCAATTAACCGACTGAATTCATTAACTGACAGACGTTGTATAGCTGATCATCATGTTAGTACACGCTGCAAGGGCTTTTAACGAATTTTAGGAGTATTATTTCTACGTAGACTAGAGCATATAGGCGAACTAATAGTAAGTTCATTGGTCACGCAAAAGTGTCTTATTTAAACAAGTAAGGTAAAAATATTGAGTCAATTATGCGGAATTATTTGAGTCAATTACAGTAAAATAATTGGTCACGTGATGCCACACCTAACTAGGCTTCTATCCACGACGATAGTTTAATCTTGCATCGTCAAGCATGTAATCTTGAATTATTAATTTAATAATTTAATCGCCAATTTAATCAAAATCACTATTTAACACAGCTTTCATTTACTACAACCGATAGTTTTTATGTATATTTAAATAGTAGCGGTCCGTACCAGGCGTTTTTGAGCCAATTAAGCGATTGAGTCTATTAAACGGCGTCTAATGTGATCACAGAAGCACACACTCATAAGAAATTAGTCCTAAAATACGAAAAGGCAGACCTTATGATGTCTAACTCTAACAGTCTCTCTTTTACGTGTTTGAAATATACTAATACTTGATTCAAATACTACTTGATAAAAGAAAAAATCGATACTTATCACTCACCGTCTGGACCTGAGATTATTTCCATGACCATCTCTAGATTATGAGGCAAGTTCCTGACCATGTAAGTCAAGATTGACAGCAGATCTGCATGTATAGTGTCGCCATCTGTTGGCAAGTTTAGTAGTTCAGTGAAATATTCGACAAGCTGAAAAGTACATCAGAAAAAAACAGAATGACAATGAAAATAGACGTTGATTGTTGTACTTCCTGTACTTACGTTTGATGACTGGCAATAGCTGATGACATCTGGTTAAAATTTCAGAAAAAAGAAATTTAAAATGTAAAAATAAAATCAAAAAAATCAAAGCAAAATGCACTTTTAGCATACTGGTTATGAATGACGCCCAAATTTATCATCTTGTAAAATAAATAAACTTCATCCAAGTCAGGATTTCAAGAATTATTAGCATCTTTTAATACGGACTGCCGGTTTGTAGCTAGTCCTCATACGTAACACGTCCCTAAAACTGAATGTCATCATTTTATTTTTTCCACTGGGCTTCTTATCTGTGGAATTCCCTGCCAGAAAATTGTTTCATTTAAAACTACAAGCTCACTCGATTCAAAAAGAACAAGAAGAGATGCCTTCTATTACTAATAAATTAGATTATATGGATTCTATTTCTCAGGGCAAGTTTTTGTTTATTTGCTTACTTAGTTCTTATTGTACATTTCTACCCCGAGTAGCCAATAGTCTTGACTGGGTGATTTTGCATAAAAAATCGTGTAATTGAATTACAATTTAAAAGTAATTCGCGAAGACTCATTGTTTAAACACAAATTCTCCCTAGTTTGTAGATTGAGTTTTGGCAAATTACTTTGGCAAAATTAAATTGTAATTCAATTACACGATTTTTTACGCAAAATCACCCAGTCAAGACTATTGGCTACTCGGGGTAGAAATGTATCCCTAGTGTTGAGATACAGTGTTGGCATCCCGCAAGCCTACAGCACCTGGTATTCCTAGGCGGTCACCCATCCAAGTACTAACCCAACTCTACGTTGCTTAACTTCATACTGTAGTTAACAATAAAGCAGCG
>JAQGDQ010000310.1:217914-242914 GCA_030141605.1 Tubiluchus corallicola
GGGTGTCTATAAAAATATTTTGCGAGTACGAAAATAGCAGATATCGCCGAAAGCTGTGAACAAGTTATGGGCTATACTTGACTGCAATCATTGAAAAATACGGAAAACAGTAAAAATCGTCGCAAAAGATTAATTTGATATCGAATTACAAGAACAAGATTGTAATCAAGTTACAAAATTTCAAAATTGCACATCAATGTCCTGCACCACTGAAAATTCTTCCTAAGAAACTATTACCTCCAGTTTTTCCACGGCCTGAGCCACTTGATTGCAGAATTCCGACTCCGCAGCCATCAGACTGACCAGGAGAGCAAACGGAAGAGTCAGCTGACCAAAGTGGAGATGGGTCTTGCAGGCAGACAACAGCTTGAAACATACTCCATGATACTGGTAACAACTAAACAAACAAGAAGTAAAACAAGCACAATTAGATGTTGTGTTTTGTCATATTTTGAAAGATGCATAGCTGAGTGGTCACAGTGTGAACTTGGCAAGCGAAGTTTTGCAATGCTAAAATTGGTCAGTAGATGTCATATTTTGAAAGATGGATTATAGCTGAGTGGTCACAGTGTGAACTTAGTTAGCGAAGTTTTGCAATGCCAAAATCGGGCAGTAGATGGATGGGTGACACCGTTCATGCTTGTAATTGCACAAATTGTAGTTAGTTTCTGACATAAGCAATAGCTGTGTTCGGTTGCCGTTTATTAACTTTCTAAGCTAATTATGCAAATATAAGCAACAATTGCTAACTTTTATAGGCAAGAAAATGTATATTTTGGACAATAAATCAAAATGAGATTGAGCCTAAACAATCGTCAGGTCTTCCTTTAACATACTAAAAGTAAACATATGGCACATACACACAGATGCTGGTTTGAAGAGATTCTCTCACATCAATTCCAAATGGTAGGCACAGCACTTGAGTAACATTGAGTACCAGCGACGGAACAACACCTCCCTCTTCTTGAGCACTGCATTTGAGATAGTTAACACTAAATTAACAACATGCTCATTATTAGTTTAGCTTAAACATAATTTATTATAGGATTGGAATATTATAAAGTCACGTATAAATTGGAATATTTTACAGTTAGCAATATAGTTAAATTCATCTTTTCCGAATAATAACAACTTCAACAGATCATTAGTTCCCAAGGCAGCTATATTAAGGTTTTCAGGCAGAAGTATTTCATTTAGTTTATCAAGCATAACAACCCTAGTTTGTTGATACAATGGGCAGTGCAACAAAAAGTGTTCAACAGACTCAAATCGAAATCCACGGTTACAATTCGGCAATACTGGATGAACTTTAGCAACAATCCTCATTATTGCTAAAGCTATAATAAAGAAACAGATTCTACGTCAAGATAAAAACCTGAGACAGTCACGTAAGAGATTTTATTAATCCCAGTTAAATCTATTCTTATGAAGACTAAGTTTTTTTCGAAGGTTACGTAACAATTAATAGACACTACTACGAAATTAAGTCAACCATAAATATAGACATAGACATAGAAAATTTATTTTCTCCAATTAGTTTAACGTCAAAAGTTTTTTTTAAATATCAAGTAATTATAATCACGGAGCAGGGCAGGGAAGGACCATAGGATCATGTAGTCTCCTGCCCTTTCTTATAAATAGATTACTATATTAAAAATTAACGGTGATGCTGCAGATAATAAAAACAAAAACATATAAGAAAAAATAATAATAAAAACAATATAAATGATACAAATTATCCAAAAAGAACTGAAAACAAAAAATAATAAAGTTAGATACCTAAATCTAAACAAAACAATACAATTATTCAGTAATTAGGATTATTATATTTAGTAGTTTCAAATGGGGTCTTATTAACAGGGGAATTTGACCAAGGTTAGTGAGTAAAGTTAAAAACTGAGAGTGCGGAAAGAAAAAAATAAGCATCAAAAAAGTGTAATTTAGAAAAATTTATGAGAAAAAGTAAGTATGAGAAAGAGCAACAATTACTTAAGAGATGAGGAGAAAAAAGGAAAAGAAAAAAAATGACAACCCTTCATGCACTCCCATATCCCAAGCTCCCATGAAGCAGACGATACAATGAATAAAAAAAGTGACAATAATAAAACAATTGAAAATGTAATATAAAAGTTCTGTTGGTATTCGCTGTAAACCCATTAAGCTCAAGTATACTCCTTCAATATAAAACTAAACAGAAAGCAAAGGGAAGCTAGTGGGTGCCCCTAATGCTACTAAACAGGGTCATCTTAACAGCATATAGGGCCCCCGGAGAAAGCAGTGCACTGGTGCACTGGAGTTTGAACTATTGAACTATGAATTTCATTTCACACATCAAAAAATACAATGTCAAACACATTAATAAATTTGAAATAAAATAATTTGAGCAGTGCGAGGTGAGTAGTACGACCATACGGTCATTAACACACTCACCTTACTTAAATGAAAAAATGATTATAGTTATGCATACTTCTGTAGATAACTTAATGTAAATAAGGATGAAGTAAATGATGTAATAATTTGAGTAGTGCGAGGTGAGTGTACGACCATATAGTCATTAACACACTCACCTTACTTAAATGAAAAAATGATTATAGTTATGCATGCTTCTGTAGATAACTTAATGTAAATAAGGATGAAGTAAATGATGTAATAATAGCAATGGTATAAGAGCAATAAACCTGAAAGTTGAGAAAGGAAAACATAATATGTAATTATCTTATCAATTTGATAGAACGTCGTATAAATTAGTAAATTACCAAATTAGGTTTATTTAATGCGTGATTTTGTGTTTAGTAAAGTTTAGAACTACAGAATAAAATGCAAAAATAGGCAAATCATTACAGATTATAAACAAGGTTACTGGACTGATTGAGCACAGTTAATTTGATGTTTTAACTTAATATAAAGTTGATTAATTTGATTATCAAATGTCACTAAGCTTATAGCAGCCTTCAGTTAAATGCAAATTTGTAAAATGGCCTTTTTTAAATTTTTAACAGAAATGACGTATAAAACACTACAATATTGAGTTGGAATATGGCAGTCATTGATTGTAGTACAACAAATATTCACATTTGATATAATACAGTGATACCTCTAGATACGAAATTAATTCATTCCGGAGTGGCTTTCGTATCTTCGAATTTCCGCATTATGAGTTATGAGACAAGATTTATTACGATTTATTATTTATAAATGGCGTAATTCGTTCTTCCAACACCCCCCCCCCGCTCGAAAGAAATATGTTTGTTAATGGCAACATAATCATTTACATGAATGAGAAAATAATAAAATCAATGAAAAATAACAATGTTGTTACGAATAATGACACTTTACCTTTCGAAGCGTGCATGTTATGAGCATAACAAAGTGTTCACGTGATGCTACGAAATGCATTCTGGGAGGACCGCTATCGGGCGGCACTTTCGATTTTCGTTTTCGTATCTTGAATATTTTTCCGTTAAATGGGACAAAAATTTCTGAACTTATTACACAAAAGTAAAAATGTCATGTAAATGTTTGCGAGGAATTCAAAGGTCGTATGGCTTAGTAATGTGATACAGCCATTGTGTGTACGAATCACTAAGACTGATCACATTATTAGCTCCATTAATCAAGTAATAACAATAAATTTATGATAAAAGATATTTGTTTGCTTGTTTGTCTGTACTATAAACAAAATCACATTATAATGGACAAAATGTCGGCACATGTACATTGCACAGTTTATTTTATAAACATGGATAACTGTGCAGAGAATGAGATAATTGATGCCTATTTAACTTTTGATTCATCTACGATTCTTTCAGGTATCTAAATCAGGAAAGTTCTAGCTCGCAAAATTATTATTGATAGAAAGTAGTTGTATTCTGAATTTTTCATATAATAGGGTTTTTGTAAGTCGAGTTTCCACTGTATAATACTTTTTACTGACCGCAGGCCACATGCATAGATTAGCATGCGGCCCCTCTGCAACTGCCCAGTTCCATGCATTAAGAGCAACTGCTACTAAACAGAACAGAAAACTAACATTTTGTTTTAGAGTATAAAGAAAGAACTTACGCAGCTTTTAAACCGACTAGAAACTTCTCGGACACGGTTTTTGAAATAAACATCATAAGCGAACTGTCCATGGCGGCAAAATCGTTCACCAGAGCGTGAGGATCGACCGTGAAGCCAATTGCGATAATGCGCAACAGTGACGCGAGACCGTCTGGCGAAAGAAACCGCCAGATGGAGTTGCAGTCTGTCGAATGCGAGACGCCATTTAATTTGTGACACAACTGCCTCCAACACGATGACTTAACTAGTTTGCGGCACAGCAGTGAGGTATCGGTGACTTTGTTACATACGCAACCCAGAGCGCCATCCAGTATCCCGTGATGAAATGGAAACGTTTCTGTCACCTAGGAAAACAATGAACTTGCAATAAAAACATGCTGAATAAAATCATCATCAAAAATGGGACAATCTAACAAGCCCTGCTTTTTGATTGCCCGCAACACATTTACATTTGTATATATAGCAAAGGTAAACTATGGTATATCTAAACTAGTTATGTGCTCAAAGTAAACTGTATACGAATTTACTAAGCAACATACAACAGCGATAATTCTCTTGTTTATCTTTCAACCCCAAAGTGTTCTGAGAGTCAAGTTAGCATATTTGTAATGATGCTGTACATAACATTGTTTAGACACCAGAATTAAACGAAGTAGCGATATCACTATTTTTGTTTACCATAGGTTGATCTACGTCTAAAGACAGTTTAAATCATTTTTTCCAAAATTTGCTTCCTGTCGTGTATCTTACTGTTTGTTATTCATTGAATTATTGATAACTTCCACGAGCTAAAATCGGAGTTTGAAAATAGGAGTTTTTAACAATTGCAGTATGAGTTTCTAGACAGAAAAGTGGATAGGGGTTCATAAAATTTAAGTTTTAGCATTTTTTAATATTTTTTTGATAATTTGATGCTAGAATGTTAAAGTCCAATATATGTAGCATTTGTTATTATAAAAGACAAAAAATTGACATGTGACCAAATTTTTGGTGCGTTCTACTTTGAGGCATCATAACGCAGTTTTAACTATGCCGTCTCATGGACGGTTTTGGTTTGCAAGCAACACATTTAATGATTGTTTGTGCTTTTTCTTTTGCTCCTCAAGACGATCTGCAGGGATAAACTGAAATGTGACATTTTTTCCATTATTCATTTTGCGGGAATTTTTTACTAACTATACCTATCCTTCTCCCTAGGAATTACGGTATCTCCGATTCACATAATACGTGATGTCACGCCAATTAAATGAACATCAGTAATCGTTGTCCGTACCTGCATAACATTGGCAACCGCATGCTGGAATTTCTCAAGCAACTTTTCAAAGGGGTAATCCGGAATCGAACCAGTGATTTTAATCAGTTGACTGAGAGCATCTGCGCACAAGAAGAAAATGGTGGGAGAATCGACGAAGAGCAACTTGGATACAAAAACTTCATCAAGATGCTTAAACCTGAAAACAAAGACATATTTGTTTTTGATTAGATTACTGAAAATTGTTTTTTTAAAAACTTGAAGGAAGCCTAAATCATTTTTTCTTGTAAAAATACAAAGAAAATTATATATTGTTCACAAACTCAACACTCATTTAAAAAATTAATAATTTCAAAATTTTGGATTCTTAAACGCTAGCAAAAAAGAAACCGCTACAGCTAGGCATTAGTAAGTAAAATATATAGGTAGTTTCAGGCAAAAAGGAAGATCTTAATCAGTAGAAATATGAATAAAACTCATAGAATGTTTAACTTATATGATCTAAGCAGTATTGATTTTTGTTTCTGGAACGCATGTCATTTCTTTTATATTACTTTCGCTTAACGTCGCATTTTGTTGGAACGCATTAGCGTCGTTAAGCGAGGACTTCCTGTACGTGACTTTGATTTGCGATTTTTGAAACTCTTTTGATAAAAAAAAGCTTCAGCCAGAGCTTCGTGATCAACGTTTTTCTCTGCTCCTGGAATCATTCTGAACTGGTCCTTGTAGCTGCTCCTTTACAATGTTGTTCACGTTCGGTGCAAAGGTTTCTCTTATTACCACCCATTAGTCAGAGAATGAATGTTGACGGAGTAACATGACTTTATTTTTGCCTTTGTATCAAACAATCCGAAAGCTTACAATTTAGTATTTGTCTTGTTTGCTTGTCACAAAGTTAATTTTTGTCATTTTTTTACACTGTATTCTTAATTACATGGATTGTTGTGTGAACATGACCTTAACTAGTCAAAATGCTACAGATTTTCGTGTGTGAATAAAACTTGTGTCTTTGCTTAAAGGACAAGAAAAGGGGTACCTGAAGTAGGTTTCAGAAAATCACCTTAAAAAATTGTATTACTTTACAGCAATTTTATGCACATATCATATTCGCGTTGAAAGGAATTTTTGTTTCTTTTCATTTTAAATCTCCCGTTTTAAATCTCCTCATTTTAAATATTGTTCCGACGACGCCATTAAATGACGTCACTAAAACACGTAAATCAGCGGAAGAAAAGGAAATGTTAAATTATGACCCAATGAGCTTTCCGTGCAAATCTATATTACTTAGCATTTCATTTACCTGCTGTAAAGACTTATGTAACTAGAAATAATAATTTAAAATGTTTGTGCCTCACCCTCATAATGATAAATGTCGCTGACTCACCCTCCAGGGTGCGCCATTCACTAGCAACATGTACGCTACGAATGCTCTGATTATTTCTTCAAACTTTACTTAATATTATCAAAACTTGTTTCAAATGACCTACGAATAAAATGGCTGCACCTAACGGTCATCGCGGGAGTTTAAATTTACATGTTTTATACAGCATTACGGCCGATGCAAGCCATGCATATGAAAAGGTAGTATGTAAATGGTATAAAATTCCGAAACGAATTTTTTAAGCTCAATGTAAGTGGAGGGTTTTCTTGTACTTTAAGCGGTTGCTGGTTGTCATTCTTAAAATCACGTGCATCACCTTAGGAAGAACCAGATTCGCTATTAGGAATATTTCAACGTTCATCAGGTAACAATAATAACGAGATTATTCTCACTTAAAAATGTAACACCTGATAAAATAAAAAAAGTGCTTAGGTTTTCAGAGCCAGTGGACGTGGGAATCGCATCACACCAAAAGAGGAAGATCTATTACCAGTATCTCAATACTTGTGATTGGCCAGTTTCACTAAAAATGCTTTTGAAAAACATGTGTGTGCTTGCAAACCAAAATCACCTACGAGTCGGCAAAGTTAAAACTACGTTACGATGCTTCAAAGTAGAATCCAAAAAAAATTTTGTCAAATGTCAATTTTTTGTTTTTCATAAAAACAAATGCTAAACATATTGGATTTTTATATACTAGCAGGAAATTATCAAGAAAATGTTCAAAAAATAATAAAAATCTAATTTTATAACCCCGTGTCCATTTCTCTGTTTAAGTTTAGTTTTGCATTTGTAAAAAAACTCATATTTTCAAACTTCGATAGTAGCTACTGGAAGCTGTCATTTTGCTTTGAGTTTTTTCTGTTGCCAAGCCCAGATCTTCGTCAGGAAGAGCCATCTACTGGATTTAAGCATAACTTTAATGTGTTCTTGCAAACTCCATAGCAACCAACGTTTGTACGGTTACTAAGTGTTTTGTAGAAACGCGACAAAAAACAATGGCTGACTTTAACAGTGATTTTCTCAAGATAATGTTTCTCAGTGTGCAGCCTGCACCTCAACTTCAATGTGGATCATTTCAGCTTAGAAATAAAATAGAACGATGAACTTGGTATCAAAATGATCCTCATGTAATGGAGATTCAGGATATGTGAATAACTAGAAAAACTCAATTTCTGACTTATGGACGATTTTGCTATGCAAGCACACGTATAACTTTGTGTGGAAAGTTGCGGCAAGTCTCGTTTTCTTATTAGCAAGCATAGAAACCATTTTGAGTTTGCAGATGGAGTTGAACTTCATTCTCTCAGCTTACCGTTCTAGCAACTTCTGGGGAACCTGCACAAGAAATGCTGCCAAAAGTCGCAGAAAAGCAGCGTGAATGTCGACAGGCCCTTCCTTGGAAAGCAGGTCCATCATCAACGTCATTGCATACGTGTCTTCCAGCAGATGACGGCAGAACGACGCAGAATGGTGACAACAGCCAATGTACAAGAGCAGCGTGTCGAGCTTTGTTGCGGGATTGTTCAGCACTGAAGACAAAATAGCAGAAAATGTTTTGCACTGCGAAGAAAATTCTTGCACTACCAAGTCAGGTGCCTGTCAATTAAAATAAAATATTTCATGGTCAGTCAAACTAATGCGATTGGATAGAAGAAAATCATTTTAATTACTCTAAATTTAAATTTATGTTGTATTGTCATTATACTTTTTTCAGTTTTGAATAGTGCTGCCACCCTGAGGTGTTCTTGTTAAAATTGTTAATCTTTCTCTTTACTGTTTAAATTTTCATTGGTTTCTACAGTTTAGGAATGCATAATCTCTAAACCTGTTTTCACACCTAAATAATTTCACCTGCAGTTTTTGGTCACTTGGTTTTCTGCTTTTCAACATGACACAATTTCACTGTTTATGTAGACACCTCAGAACTAAATCTTAAATTTTTTGGTTTCTTCAAACCAGCGATAACAGCACTCATGAAATTATTAAATCGGGTTTTAGAAGCATCTTTACTTAACGATAATTGGTTCACAAATTTAATACAATCTGTTAGCCTGTATAATACAAACTGCTAAGCTTGCAGCATGTTAGTCTGACGTATATGTACATAAGTAAATTAAAGTAAGTAAGTAAAAAATTTATTTGTCTCTGAATGTTAGAAAATAAACATAAACAAAAGCTAAAACCTAAAATAAAGACGGAAAAGAGGCGGGGTGGCGAAAAGACCACGGGTCACCAAGTCAACCACCCCCATCCAAACTGAAGAAAATTAAGTGACCTGTCAAGTAAGGTTTGTACAAATGAAAATAATCAGCAACTTAACAAAATGAAAAAAATGCAGCAACAAGTTCAAATGAGTTTTAATTTAGAAACAGTAAATAAGTTTGGCAATGAGAGGAGGCAGAATTTAAATTACCAAACAAAACGGAAAATTTAAACTCATCAAAAACAAAACTAATAATTACATATAAATCAAGAACTCAAACCAACGTAAGAAGCAAAAAAAATGAAGCAATGTCAAGTCATGAGTAAGTCATCACCAGGTCAAGTACCTCTATCCAAATTTAAAGGAAATTATATAACCTGAGTACAGACCTTATATAGATCTGTACGGTGGACTAAACCTGGCAATAATGTCCTACGAAGTAAATACATGCTCAAAAGTACACATAATTATTTATAAAATTCAAAGCTATTATATGAATTATGAATTTATTCCAGGGCGACACAAACATACAAATTGGTATTACATTATAAAATACAATAAACGAGTTACTGTGAGGAAGAGAAAGGAGCATTATGATATCGAGTCCTCCTCGACATAAGTGGAACAATTGACAATTAAATTACATAGTATTTTCATCAGTTATAACGTACATTAGAACGAAATAAGTTTTGTTAGTAACTTAAGATCAGGATGAGTAAAATTGTGAGTTAATTATACCGTTGTAGTAAGTAATTCTTTGATGCTTTTTTAAATTGATAAAGATTAAGAGTTTTCATTTTATGCGGAATTGATGACCATATTTTAATAGCATTATATTTTGATGACTGTTTCATTATATTTGTTTTTGGAAAATAGAATTTATGAAATTTTTGATTCATATCACTGAAAAAAAATTATTTCCCACTCAGCCATTTTTTGCCTAATTTGCATTCTGTGGTTAGTTTTCCAAGCTTACAACTACGAATGTCCAGAATTTTCACTAAAAAGTGTTTGTGTCTTATAACTTGTGAGATGCTATCAACCTGCCTCGTTACAAATAATGGCTAATATGTTCTTTGTCTAATCAGCTTTGAAATCTTATAATCACGGTCTTCACTAGAAATAAGTGAATGTGGTGTGTTATTGTTGTAATCATGACTCTGCCAAGTTGACAACCCAGCTGTGAAAAATCCTTTATTCTCCAATCAATTCCGAAATCTTATAATCACGGTCTTCACTAGAAATAAGTGTTTGTGGTGTGTTAGTGTTGCACGACCAAATAAATCTGGTAAACTGATAAACAAATGTAAACAGACTTTTCATTCTCCAGATAGATCTGTATTCTTATAACCTTGATCACTGCTAGAAAAAAGTGTTTGTGGTGTCTTACTGCTGTTATCATAAATCTGCCAAGCAGGAAAACCACTGTGAATAGACTTTTCATTCTCTAAGTATACAGGCCTGTAATGATACATTGATGCGTACTGTGATACCTTTTATTATGTATACGCGTATCGCCAAAGTACACCATTACCATGATAATCTGAGCCAACGATATTTAGCAATTTAGCACGCGTTCTGATATAAACGGATGTGAAATATGTGAAGCTATAGATGAAGAGTGTTCTGTAGCACAGGGCAGGTGTTCTGTAACACAGGCAGGTGTTCTGTAACAACTGCTAGCAATCAGAGGAGTTGAAAACACAATGTGTTTAATTTGTAGTAGGCTAATTACGTTGTTTGTATAAACTTGTGATATGGCAGAAGTGAAACAGAAAATGCACAAGCAACTTTTAAACCTGATAAAGTATAGATATGTTTCGTTTTTCTGGTAGCTTACAGTGCAAATAATAAGCAAAATAATAATAATAAAAATAATAATAATAATAATAATAATAATAGTAGTAGTAGTAGTAGTAGTAGTAGTAGTAGTAGTAGTAGTAGTAGTAGTAGTAGTAGTAGTAGTAGTAGTAGTAGTAGTAGTAGTAGTAGTAGTAGTAGTAGTCGTAGTAGTAGTAGTAGTAGTAGTAGTAGTAGTAGTAGTAGTAGTAGTAGTAGTAGTAGTAGTAGTAGTAGTAGTAGTAGTAGTAGTAGTAGTAGTAGTAGTAGTAGTAGTAGTAGTAGTAGTAGTAGTAGTAGTAGTAGTAGTAGTAGTAGTAGTAGTAGTAGTAGTAGTAGTAGTAGTAGTAGTAGTAGTAGTAGTAGTAGTAGTAGTAGTAGTAGTAGTAGTAGTAGTAGTAGTAGTAGTAGTAGTAGTAGTAGTAGTAGTAGTCGTAGTAGTAGTAGTAGTAGTAGTAGTAGTAGTAGTAGTAGTAGTAGTAGTAGTAGTAGTAGTAGTAGTAGTAGTAGTAGGAGTAGGAGTAGTAGTCGTAGTCGTAGAAGTAGAAGTAGTAGTAGTAGTAGTAGTAGTAGTAGTAGTAGTAGTAGTAGTAGTAGTAGTAGTAGTAGTAGTAGTAGTCATAGTCGTAGTAATAATTGTAATAATATTAATAACAATAACAATAATAATAATATTAATAATAATAATAATAATAATAATATTAATAATAATAATAATAATAATAATAATAATAATAATAATAATAATAATAATAATAATAATAATAATAATAATAATAATAATAATAATAATAATAATAATAATAATAATAATAATAATAATAATAATAATAATAATAACTAGAAAAATAATGCAAACTATTTTTGCATTTAGCATTTATTATCAACGGTTACGTCTAGTTTAATAAAGCCTGCAAACATTAACTTGTATCGGTGCATCGTGATACGTATCGTATCAATACCTAGGTGTATCATTACAGTCATATAAGTAAATTTGTTTTCTTATAACAATGATCTTTATTAAAAATAAGTGTTTCTGCTGTCTACTGTTACATCAAATCTGGTAAGTTAACAAATTAATAATATGTCATTCTCTATTTAGATTTGTATTCTTATAACCATGATTTCCATTAAAACTAAGTGCTTGTGGTGTGTTACTGATGTTATCATATATTTGCCATGCTGACAAACAACTGCAAACAAACTTTTCATTCTCTAATTACGAATGTATTCTCATAACCTTGATCAGTACTAAAAATAAGTGTTTGTGGTGTCTTACCGTTATCATCATAAATCTACCAAGACTGACAAACCTCTCATGAGGCTGCAAATCGTGCAGCTACAAGTTTCATTGTTGTGCCAGATCAATTTGCTGACCATTGAGACGTTTTACACAACATTCGTTAATTTTGTTGCGATGAGTATTTGCGGCAACCAGATCTAGTAAGAGGGATTCTTAAGCTTTGTAATGATCAAATTTTTGTATCAAGATCATTTTTGAATTTTGTGCGTTTTCTGCAAATTTATTAAGCGTTTTATGCTGTTTTGTTCAGTAAATGAAGCGTTTTTCATGGGTTCCTGGCAGATTTTTCTCAGATGATTAAATTATTTGCCTGCTTAAACAAAAACAGCCAGCATCTTCAAATAGCTAATGAAATATTCAACCAGAATATCTTATTTATGCACATGGCAAATCATAAACCTTCTGTGCGCTAATGATATTTGTAAAAGAAATTATGTAAAATTTCACACAGCAGCAAGCCACAGCTTCGCTGAAACAATAGGTTACCATTGTGTTTGTGACACACAACTGCTATGTTCATTGTCCTGCTGTAGCATCTGATATCACACTGCCGGAATGGGCATTGCTAAAGTTGGCGTTGCTATGGCGACTGAGCAATTTTTTGACTGCCATCTAGGGGCGAGTTAAAAAACAACGCAAGTGCGTAATTGCACTACTTGCAGTCGTATGTGTAAACAAACTTTTCATTCTCTAAGATATGTTCTCTTATAACCTTGATCTTCACTAGAAATAAGTGTGTGTAGCATCTGCTGTTGTTACTTCAAATCTGTCAAGTTGACAAACTGTTACACAGTTTATAAAACGTCATTCTCTAGTTAAATTTGCATTCTTATAACCATGATTTCCATTAAAACAAAGTGTTTGTGGTGTGTTACTGTTGTTATCATAAATCTACCAAGCTGACAAACAACTGCGAACAGACTTCTTATTCTCTAAGTAAATCTGTTTTCTTATAACCTTGATCTCCATTAAAACAAAGTGTTTGTGGTGTCCTGCTGTTGTTCATGTAAATCGTGAAACGCCGCTAAACGGGGAGTTGTTAAGCGAAGACTCACTGTACAATGTGCTGTTGTTGTTAACGTAAATAGTGAAATGTCGCTAAACGGGGAGTTGTTAAGTGAAGACTCACCATACAATGTGTTGTTGTTCGTAATGTAAATCGTGAAACGTCGCTAAACGGGGAGTTGTTAAGCGAGGACTCACTGTACAATGTGTTGTTTTTGTTAATGTAAATCGTGAAACGTTGCTAAACGGGGAGTTGTTAAGCGAAGACTCACTGTACAATGTGCTGTTGTTGTTAATGTAAATCGTGAAACGTTGCTAAACGGGGAGTTGTTAAGCAAAGACTCACTGTACAATGTGCTGTTTTTGTTAATGTAAATCGTGAAACGTCGCTAAACGGGGAGTTGTTAAGCGAAGACTCACTGTACAATGTGCTGTTGTTGTTAACGTAAATCGTGAAACGTCGCTAAACGGGGAGTTGTTAAGCAAAGACTCACTGTACAATGTGTTGTTTTTGTTAATGTAAATCGTGAAACGTTGCTAAACGGGGAGTTGTTAAGCAAAGACTCACTGTACAATGTGCTGTTTTTGTTAATGTAAATCGTGAAACGTCGCTAAACAGGGAGTTGTTAAGCAAAGACTCACTGTACAATGTGCTGCTTTTGTTAATGTAAATCGTGAAACGTTGCTAAACGGGGAGTTGTTAAGCAAAGACTCACTGTACAATGTGCTGTTTTTGTTAATGTAAATCGTGAAACGTCGCTAAACGGGGAGTTGTTAAGTGAAGACTCACTGTACAATGTGTTGTTGTTGTTAATGTAAATCGTGAAACGTCGCTAAACGGGGAGTTGTTAAGCAAAGACTCACTGTACAATGTGTTGTTTTTGTTAATGTAAATCGTGAAACGTTGCTAAACGGGGAGTTGTTAAGCGAAGACTCACTGTACAATGTGTTGTTTTTGTTCATGTAAATCGTGAAACGTTGCTAAACGGGGAGTTGTTAAGCGAAGACTCACTGTACAATGTGTTGTTGTTGTTAATGTAAATCGTGAAACGTCGCTAAACGGGGAGTTGTTAAGCGAAGACTCACTGTACAATGTGTTGTTGTTGTTAATGTAAATCGTGAAACGTCGCTAAACGGGGAGTTGTTAAGCGAAGACTCACTGTACAATGTGTTGTTGTTGTTAATGTAAATCGTGAAACGTCGCTAAACGGGGAGTTGTTAAGCGAAGACTCACTGTACAATGTGTTGTTGTTGTTAATGTAAATCGTGAAACGTTGCTAAACGGGGAGTTGTTAAGCAAAGACTCACTGTACAATGTGCTGTTTTTGTTAATGTAAATCGTGAAACGTCGCTAAACGGGGAGTTGTTAAGTGAAGACTCACTGTACAATGTGTTGTTGTTGTTAATGTAAATCGTGAAATGTCGCTAAACGGGGAGTTGTTAAGCAAAGACTCACTGTACAATGTGTTGTTTTTGTTAATGTAAATCGTGAAACGTTGCTAAACGGGGAGTTGTTAAGCAAAGACTCACTGTACAATGTGCTGTTTTTGTTAATGTAAATCGTGAAACGTCGCTAAACGGGGAGTTGTTAAGCAAAGACTCACTGTACAATGTGTTGTTTTTGTTAATGTAAATCGTGAAACGTTGCTAAACGGGGAGTTGTTAAGCGAAGACTCACTGTACAATGTGCTGTTGTTGTTAATGTAAATCGTGAAACGTCGCTAAACGGGGAGTTGTTAAGCGAAGACTCACTGTACAATGTGTTGTTTTTGTTCATGTAAATCGTGAAACGTTGCTAAACGGGGAGTTGTTAAGCGAAGACTCACTGTACAATGTGTTGTTGTTGTTAATGTAAATCGTGAAATGTCGCTAAACGGGGAGTTGTTAAGCGAAGACTCACTGTACAATGTGTTGTTGTTGTTAATGTAAATCGTGAAATGTCGCTAAATGGGGAGTTGTTAAGCGAAGACTCACTGTACAATGTGTTGTTGTTGTTAATGTAAATCGTGAAACGTCGCTAAACGGGGAGTTGTTAAGCGAAGACTCACTGTACAATGTGTTGTTCTTGTTAATGTAAATCGTGAAATGTCGCTAAACGGGGAGTTGTTAAGCGAAGACTCACCGTACAATGAGTATATACTCACCCTCTTCCGACCACTGCATGTCCTAATTTTGAGGCAGCGGGATTCGAGAACGGATACCAAAGTTGCCGTCGCCGCTGCAGTAAGAGCAGAATCATCCGCCGGAACTACTGCACTAACCAGCAACGTACAAAGCTCCTCACTCATGTGCAGGTCACTTGTGCCTGTTTGAAACCCGACATGTCCCGCTGAGAGAATGAAGTTCAACTCCATCTGCAAATTCAAAATGGTTTCTACGCTTGCTAATAAGAAATCAAGACTTGCTGCAATTTTCCACACAAAGTTTTATGTGTGTTTGCATAGCAAAATCGCCCATAAGTCGGCAATTAAGCTTTTCTATTTGTTCACATATCCCGAATCTCTATTTCATGAGGATCATTTTGATATCAAGTTCATAACTCTATGTTGTTTCTAAGCTGAGATAATCCATGTTGAAGTTGAGGTGTATGTTGAACACTGAAAAATGTAACCTTGAGAAAATCACTGTTAAAGTCAGCCATTGTTTTTGTCGTCTTTCTACAAAACACTTAGCAACCGTGCAAAAGTGTGGTTGCGATGGACTTTGCAAGAACACATTGAAGTTATGTTTAAGTCCAGTAGATGGCACTTTGTGATGAAGATCTGGGCTTGACGACAGAAAAAACCCGAAGCAAAATGACAGATTCCACGAGCTACTATCGGAGTTTGAAAATACAAGTTTTTTTGCAATTGCAGTAGTTTAAAAACCCGAGCGTTATCGTAGACTGTCATAGTAGACTTTAGCAAAGTGCCGTTTAAATCAATTTAAAATCAATTAATCAAATAATTCTAATGACTTAAGAGAATAGCAAGGTTTCTTCAAGACAACTGGTTCTGGTAATATAACAAGACATTCTCTAGCAGGACAGATTTTCTGAACTTGCTCTTCCGGTGGTTCCAGTAAGTGAGTGAATCACCGAACATTTCTTAGGAGCCAAGCAGATATTTCACAATAATACCTGCAAAATTCATTAAAAACTCACAACAAAAACTTCTTCAACGAGAATTACTATATCATTAACTTTGCTATTTTTCTTCTGAACCAGGACAGACATTTTGGGAAGTGTACACATCTGCTTTTTAAAAAAATTTTAAAGTTAAAAGCAGAAAGCAACAAGCAATGCATGCTTTTCTTCAGCACAAGAATGTATTAACTAGTGAGAAATTAAGTCTTAACGTAAGACTTCGATTATTTAATGCTTACGTTACCAGCATTTTTATGTACAACAGTGAAACTCGGGGTTTAACGATTACTCAAGTATAGCACACTGACACATTCCATAGACGTCTTCTTAGGAAAGTTTTAAAGGTAAGATGGCCATACATAAACAAAAGTGAAGATTTATACACCAGAAGGAAAGAAATTTCTTGAGTTAAAAAGTCAAGATCTGAAAATTAAGATGGCTAGGACATCTTCTAAGTTTACCAAATGAAGCACCAGTAAGAATCTCGTTAAAGGAAGCCTTAAAACCTTGCAAACAATCACCTGACAAACAACTTGGATAACCAAGATAAATAAAGATGTTCAACAACTTCAACCAAATCTATCCTTAGAAGTAGAAGAACTTACGCTGTTAGTTGCAGATAGGAGTGGGTGGAATACTCTAATAAATGTTGATACCTCAATGTCAACAATAGATGGAATAAGATTGTGAAGAAGAAGAAATATGGTCAAAATTACGTAAATAGCTAACCAGATCTAATTAATTAACTAATTAACAAAGAGATTGCTACAATTCTTTGTTTTAAACTAAGGCATCATCCTACGAAATTCCAACTGAATTTGATGAATACTTTTTGGACTTGAAATTTGAAATTAACTAATTATAAAGCTCAGATTCATTAACTAATTAACAAACATATTGCTACAAATTTTTTGTTTCGAACCAAGGAGATAGTAGACAATTATCCCACGAAATTTCAACTTAAAGGAAAACTGGATGATTGTGTGAACAAGAGTTCAGAATAAAAATGCTCTAAAATACTGAAAACTACAAAAGCTTATTTTAAATCAAAGCTTACATTTAATAATAATTACCTTGGATACTCAAATTTCGTTAAACTTTCAAAGCTACGCACGGCTCAGTGAATCTACTAAGATTGGCAACGGCGCCTTTTTGTCACATTCGCGTAGCCGACAAATAGAAGGCGGTACCGTGATAAGCATGATCATGAACTGCAGTGTTAGTTTCTTACGTCATATGACATAGAGCTCACTTTCGTGACATCACATGTTGAAACAGTACTGTAACACTTACACAAATGTGCTTGTTGCGTAGGGGAAGATGGCTGCCATTGCACAAACTGTGGTTAATTTCTGACGCAACCAATAGCTGTGTTCGGTTGCCGTTAATTAACTTTCTAAGCTAATTATTCAAATATAAGAAACAATTGTTAACTTTTATAGGCAAGAAAATGTATGTTTTGGACAGTAAATTAAAACGAGATTGAGTCTAAACAATCGTCCGATCTTCCTTTAATTGGACTTATTTTTGGAGAAGACAATTTAAAAATACTTAATTATGCAGCACTAATTAATTAACAAATTAATGAAGAGCACTTTTTGTTTAGAAGCAAGAATATCCTCTTTGATCATTCAATAAGAATCTAAGTGCAACTGGATGAATAGCTTCGGAGTTTAAAAGTTGAAAAAGTGTGACAGGCAGAGAGAATGAGTCACTCGATTTTTTTTCTAAGACCAAAGCTAACAATTGGGAATTCTAATTCTAGCACACAACTGATGACAAACGTTTCTATCAATTTTACTTCATACCTCACAAACTAACCGTTTCAGTTCGTCGGTTTGTTCGGCTTGGAAGAGAAAGACTTTAGGCAAAACTGGAGCAACCATGTTATGAGCTTCAATCATACTGAAACGAAAATTTCAACTAAAAAGAATAAAAACAATAATAGAAACGTTATTGTACCTCTTTCATAACTGTTCTCTTTTATGTTCGTTTGCTAGTACATTACGATGTAAGAAAAAATACTGTACAGCAAGTTTAGTGTTCGACGTGTTTATTTTAAGTTGACTCACTTTTCTAACCTCACTGTTCCAAACATATTACCATGACAAGAAGATATGTGATGAGAGTAATTTCTTCCAATGAACTAAGTTTCTCAAACTTAAAAGCAGTTCAAGAGTCTGCCTAGGCAGAAACTGAGTGTGAGTTAGTCAGAGAGTTTACCGAGTGACTACCAGTGAGTTACTGAGTGACTGCCAGTGAGTTCCTGAGTGTGAGTTAGTCAGAGAGTTTACCGAGTGACTGCCAGTGAGTTACTGAGTGACTGCCAGTGAGTTCCTGAGTGTGAGTTCCTCAGAGAGTTTACTGAGTGACTGCCAGTGAGTTACTGAGATGAGCTAGTCAGAGAGTTTACTGCGTGACTGCCAGTGAGTTACTGAGTGTGAGCTAGTCAGAGAGTTTACTGAGTGACTGCCAGTGAGTTACTGAGTGTGAGCTAGTCAGAGAGTTTACTGAGTGACTGCCAGTGAGTTACTGAGTGTGAGTTAGTCAGAGAGTTTACTGAGTGACTGCCAGTGAGTTACTGAGTGACTGCCAGTGAGTTCCTGAGTGTGAGTTCCTCAGAGAGTTTACTGAGTGACTGCCAGTGAGTTACTGAGATGAGCTAGTCAGAGAGTTTACTGCGTGACTGCCAGTGAGTTTCTGAGTGTGTGAGCGAGTCAGAGAGTTTACTGAGTGACTGCCAGTGAGTTACTGAGTGTGGGTTAGTCAGAGAGTTTACTGAGTGACTGCCAGTGAGTTACTGAGTGTGAGTTAGTCAGAGAGTTTACAGAGTGACTGCCAGTGAGTTCCTGAGTGAGTTACTGAGTGTGTGAGCTAGTCAGAGAGTTTACTGAGTGACTGCCAGTGAGTTACTGAGTGTGAGCTAGTCAGAGAGTTTACTGAGTGACTGCCAGTGAGTTACTGAGTGTGAGCTAGTCAGAGAGTTTACTGAGTGACTGCCAGTGAGTTACTGAGATGAGCTAGTCAGAGAGTTTACTGCGTGACTGCCAGTGAGTTACTGAGTGTGAGCTAGTCAGAGAGTTTACTGAGTGACTGCCAGTGAGTTACTGAGTGTGAGCTAGTCAGAGAGTTTACTGAGTGACTGCCAGTGAGTTCCTGAGGTGAGCTAGTCAGAGTTTTTGTGGTTTGGCAGAGTTACTGAGTGTGAGCTAGTCAGAGAGTTTACTGAGTGACTGCCAGTGAGTTACTGAGTTGAGCTAGTGAGAGAGTTTACTGAGTGACTGCCAGTGAGTTACTGAGTGTGAGCTAGTCAGAGAGTTTACTGAGTGACTGCCAGTGAGTTACTGAGAGTGTCACATTCGCGTGGCCGACAAATAGAAGGCGGTACCGTGTTAAGCGTGATCGTGAACTGCTGTGTTAATTTATGGCATCACATCACGCATTTAAACAGTAACACTTACGCAAATGTGCTCGACGCTCAACACTGCTATTGCACAAACTGTGGTTAGTTTATGACGTAAGCAATAGCCGTGTTCAGTTGCCATTAACTAACTTTCTAAGCTAATTATTCAAATATAAGAAACAATCGCTAACTTTTATAGGCAAGAAAATGTATATTTTGGATAGTAAATCAAAATGAGATTGAATCTAAACAATCGTCCGGTTTTCCTTTAAAGTGATCAGCATAACATAAGGTTAATAGATAATTACATGTTAGCTGTGGCTTCATCTTCCCAGCAAACTCCTTGTGAAAACATGGCATCCAAGACACGCATTACATCCGTCACAATTTGTACGCACCACGGTTGCTCTTGTAAACCGCGGCTATGAACAATATTCACCAGCAATGTGGCAAATCTTTGCACTACATCATTGCCGGCTAGAAATGGGAAAACAGCTTCCGACCAACTAAAAGCATTGCAAATTATAATAAGTTACAGATAAAAACAGTTGTATGACTTTTAGCAAAATCAGTGAACTTATGCATCCCAAAAATTAAACTCCGTTCCGTTAACTTTGAATGTGCCATTATGTAAGAGCTTATCGTGTGCAGATTTCAAGAAACAAACTGCAAATTTGAAAATCTAAACACATCTCCTGACAACTAAAGATGATTTAACCCTTTCACTACGTAGTTGCTTTTTAACAGAGCTGCATTGGCTTTTGCACATTTGACAATAACTTCTTGTGGTGTGTTACTAAAACAGAATCTTGTAAATAAACAAATAGCCATTTGTTATTAAACACTAATATTGAATATTAGTTTCATTTATACTCTCATTCATTCATTTATATTAGTTGCACGCACACGCACATCCACGCAAATAAGCACATTCTTTAGAAGCCAATTTTTACAACTGTCATAATACGCTAAATCATAATACGCAATTAATTTATAAGAATGCAGAACAAGTGACTAAACACGTTTCACCAACTATCAACAAGCAATTTTGCATGAAAATGTACTATGCAGTACAGTATTATGGAATGCACCTGGCTTTAGATGCTGACTAGCTCATTAGCATTACTTGTTGCAAAGCAACCCCAATCCCACGGCTGTTAAACTTTTCTACAATTTCTTACAGGAAAAACGTGGTAAGCGGTGTGCTGCCTTCCGTAGTGAAAGGGTGAAATGTCATAATGGTGCTTACCACGTTTTACAAAACCTGAGATACATATTATACTTTGTGTACCAATGAAAATTTTTCTATAACATGTTATTAAAGGCAATTGCTTATAATTATAGTGGCATCTGGTGTTAGAAAAAGCAAACAGTTACAGAGGGATGTGCTGTAATTGTAATTGGTTTATAATAAAGTTCTATTTACAGCACCTGTCATTGGTGAGCATATGTAACGTGACCTTCACTAATGTTAAAAGATTTGCAGCTCCGTCATGAGAAGTGGTTTCTACGTCAGACGCGCAACTGCACAAAATGTCGCAGTACCTAAAACGGTGAGCACAATGAAACAAAATCTGCAATAACATTGGGCACGTTGAAGTGAGGAGTAGTTACTACTGTTGAGTAGAAGAGCAGAAGTAGCATTTCATATACAATTTTGTACGAAATTCCAACGTGCGAGGCATACAAGCCTACAAAAGTTATCATATATAACGTAATTGCTGCTTAGAGAGAGAGAGAGAAAGAGGGAGAGGGAGGAAGAGGGAGAGGGAGAGGAAGAGGGAGAGAGGGAGAAAGAGGGAGAGAGAGAAAGAGAGAGAGAGAGAGAGAGAGAGAGAGAGAGAGAGAGAGACAGAGAGAAAGAGGGAGAGAGAGAGAGAGAGAGAGAGAGAGAGAGAGAGAGAGAGAGAGAGAGAGAGAGAGAGAGAGAGAGAGAGAGAGAGGAGAGACAGAAAGAGAGAGAGACAGAAAGAGAGAGAGAAGGAGAGAGAGAGAGAGAGAGAGAGAGAGAGAGAGAGAGAGAGAGAGAGAGAGAGAGAGAGAGAGAGAGAGAGAGAGAGAGAGAGAGAGAGAGAGAGAGAGAGAGAGAGAGAGAGAGAGAGAGAGAGAGAGAGAGAGAGAGAGAGAGAGAGAGAGAGAGAGAGAGAGAGAGAGAGAGAGAGAGGGAGAGAGAGAGGGAGGGGGAGAGGAAGAGGAGGAAGTTATCATATATAACGTAATTGCCGCTTAGTGAGTGCAGTTTTTCATTAATCCATGCAAAGTGCGGCAAACACTTACGGACCTCAAGGAGTTAAAGAAGCAGCAGTGCACAAACAATACCTCTGAAAGAACTCCGGTTCCAGCAAACGATCGGCACAATCAGAGTGAGACTGGAAAACCAGATTTTCTAACTGTTCAAGCCAATCACAATCAAAGAGAGTTTCCTGCAATTAGAAGAACGTAGCAGTAAGAAAAATGTCGATTTATTCTTAACGAACGATCTACATTTACGTATTATTAAACCACGAATTCTTCTGAAATGAACATTTTAGACCTGACGGTTTAGTCAAGTGGTAATGCGTCTGCTTTCAGTCTGGGAGGTCGTGAGTTCGAACCAGCGTCCGGGTCATACCAAAGACTTTAAAAATGAGAGAGAGAAAGAGGGAGGGAGAGAGAGAGAGATGGGGGGAGAAAGAGGGAGAAAGAGAGATTTGATTTTGATTTAATTCTTTATTTCAAACATAAGTTCATATTATAATTTACATATACACAACAAACAACATCATAAAAACAAAAAAACAATACAAACAAATCACATACAAACTTAGATAAACATGAAAATTACAATAATAGTCTCCACCATTCCTGTCTTATGTGCGATGTAAATTTAGCATCGCTTACTAAAATTTTCTGGCACATTAAATTATCACTAGTATCAAATCTTTTCATTAAACTGAAGGCAGATTTTCTACGTAATACGTCAAAATACATCACGCGAATTTCAACACTCATCTCATATGCATATCCAAAAATAATCTTTTTGAGCTGTGTTGCCTCTAAGATTTGTCATAACAGATGCAAACCATTCTATCTCAAGATTGGAGCTCTAGGTCGCTAGTGTTAATTTATGACTTCACGCTGTAAGATCCCCGACCGAAGGCTACAACACACCACACAACAACAGACTATTTGAACACACAAGCAAAACTTGCCCAAAGGTACAAAACTAACATTGTCAAATTCACCGGCAGTAGAGGAAGAGGTTTTGCACTCATTCCCATGCTCATTAACTATTGCGCCATCTTCAACTGAAGTGACTTCCGTGTTGGCATCGTCAGCTTCAATGTCCTTCCCTAAATCTCCAGTAGCAAGTGTCGCATCAGATTCCTACAGTAATAACATCACTTCTTTACAAATTTACACATTACATGCCATTTTTGTCAAGCATTCTGACTATAAATACGACGAAGCAGCAGGAAAGCATTCAACCACCCTAGTAATTATTTTCAGCTGGTCACTATTTGTTCACTATTAGTCTTCATTAGATTACTTAAGGCACAATAAAAACCCAATACAATGTTCCCTCACTTATGGCGGGTGTTCCGTTCCAGGCCCACCCACGACAAGCGAATTTCCGCGAAGTATTTTAGTAGTTATAAGAATACTTATTTTAGTAGTTATACATCATTTTAAGTCTTTATAAACCCTCCCCACACTCTTATACATAACCCTTTCCCATTCCCTTAATAACTTTTCCCATACTGTACATGTACCTTTTAAAAAACTTTCCATCAATCAACCAATCGTGCAAGTACTATATTTCGTTTATGGTGTGTATTCATCCACCGAATAAATACACTATTTACTGTAAATGGTGATTTTTAATGATTTATAATATTCTTTTAATGTTAGAATTAACAATTTTAATATATTTTTATACATTTTGTGATTTTTTTATGCAAAATCATCAAATCTATACATTACTGTACAATACGTACAATGCATGTGCATAAATACTTTAGACGGAGTACCGCAAAAACCCGCGAAACAGCGAAAATGCTGCGATAAATATTTTACATAGTATTTTTGAAAACCCGTGAAACAGCGAAAATACCGCGATGAATATGTTACATAGTATTTTTGAAAACCCGTGAAAACCCGCGAAACAGTGATAAATAAACCGCAAAGTAGCACGGGAGCACTGTATTAACACAAAACAAAAAATCATCTTGAATCCCCCACGATTTTCTATGCTGTCTTATTAGGCACAGAATTTGTATTACCAGCAATGCTGTACAAAACTTGTAAACTTAAACTCCCGCTATGACCTTTAGACGCAGCATTGACCGTTTTACACAAGTTTAGATAACATTGTAGAAAGTTTGAGAAAATAATGACAGCATTAGTAGCACACTCTTTGCTAACTAAACTAAAGTGTAAATTACTTTATCTTAGGTGAGTCAGTGGAGCATACTGGGATAGAATTGTTAACAATTTTCTTTTCTGGTCATGCAAGTCTTTCCAAAAGTAAGCGTAGCAGCGAAAAGTAACGTAACTTTGCAGGTTTATATTATTAAACCACAGAATTTTAAAATAAGTTTCCCTGGCTTTTCCATGACTTTTCCCTGACCAAGTATTGATTTTCCATGACCAAGATCAGCAGAAATTGCATTACCAGGATACGTATTCAAACATTTTTGCATATGGACATTCATACATATACTGATATATAATGTGTCGGCCAATCATTATTTTTGGAAGAAAAATTGAAACTGGGAACCTGCCATTGCAAAATTTCATTTGAACGCGAATTGCTGAATATTGATTCACAATGAATATTTTTCCAACCCTTCCCAATCTCCCTGACTTTTTGCCCTATTTTCATCATTTAGCCTGACTTTTTACGGAATTGTCTTTTTCCCTGACTTTTCCATGACCTTCTAGGATAGCCTGTATTTTCAGGGATTTTCCCTGACCGTGGGAACCCTGACTTTGTGTGGAAAGTAGGACATACATTAAAGTTACTTTCTCTTCACCTTTAATGACATTAACACTACATATTTTTACACATGCATAACAAAAGGTTTCGTCTTCCACTGTGAAGCTATATCACCAAAATATTACCTCTACGGTTAAATCACTGTCCAGACTTGCAAGTGTCATAGTTTCGGAATCCAGGTTCCGGAACTCCAGTTCATCCACTGCTGATGACACCACAGTGCTCCTGTTGGATTTCACCTCACCACTACATGGATCCTGCATACAAAAGTATGTTAAACCATTGTTGTTGTGGTTGTTGTTTTTGTTGTTGTTGTTGTTGTTGTTTTTGTTGTTGTTGTTGTTGTTGTTGTTGTCAATTTTTTCTTTTTCATAATACAAATGCTAAATATATTGGACTTTTATATTCTAACATCAAATTATCAAGAAAATGTTCAAAAACACTAAA
>JAQGDQ010000310.1:245414-280360 GCA_030141605.1 Tubiluchus corallicola
TTAGCTCTATTTTTTCTATCTAAAACCTACCATCTAGCTCTATTTTTTCTACCTAAAACCTGGCATTTAGCACTATTTTTTCTCTACGTAAAACGTAGCATTTAGCTCTATTTTTTCTCTACCTAAAACATAGCATTTAGCTCTATTTTTCTCTACCTAAAATGTAGCATTTAGCTCTATTTTTTCTCTGTCTAAAACGTAGCATTTAGCTGTATTTATTTGCATCGCCATTATCATGTAATTGTTCTTTTCCATATAATCATTGTAAATATCACTTGTTAAATGTTCGTGTAATGTAAAAATAACTATGCGCATGTTTTGAATTTATCGTTCTAGTTTTCTATAAACGGAATCACTACTCAGAAATTTGATATTAACAAACTTTATTAAAATCCTCGCATTTGCACCTCGCTAAATGTGAACTTGAACTTTAAAACACCAGGGTTTTCGGTCGCTCAATAATTGCTTTCATTCCTTTTTGTAAAGAGCTAAAAAGATTAAAAGTTTTAAAATATTTACAAAAACAAAAACCTAATCTGTGCTTGCAATCGAGTTATTATCATTTAGAATTTCATGTGATATTATTCACCCCCCAGTTAAACAGTTACAGAAACGATTTGTTAAATTTTACCATAGTTGCTTATATAGTGAAAATCATATAGCCAATTTCTTTGCACATAATTCTCGATTTCATGTCTCCTCTTCTATAATGGATTATAATTTGTTATGTATTTGTAACGAGTACAAAACTTTTTACCCAAATGAAAATTTTCTCTCTAAAGTTTTTTCCTGTACATTAAATGTAAGAAGTAATGTTAGCCATGAACAAATACGGATTGTAAATTTCATTAAAGAAGTTATATGGGCTCTAGAACGTAATTATTTTGATTTTTAACAGGAATGAGTTGTGCGCCATACTAACATATCTTACTCTCACTTAATTGTATATATTCACATTGCTTACTAATCTTGTTAATTAAAGTTATTTTGCTTGTTGATCTGTTTGTTTATTTGATGTGATTGTACCACGAGTAGGAATAAAAATGATATATACATATAGCAAAATGCATTGTGCTCTTATCTACAAGAGCACAATGCATAAATGAAAAAGCAACCATGTACAGACAAGCCTTTGGTCTACAAGCATTTGGAGTAAGTTCCTACCAAAATGTGTCTAAAATTTCTTGTCTAAATTTTGTTTTTCGTTTTAAATAAAATAATTAGGTTACTAATTAGCTGACATCGAACAATTGTAAACAAAAACACCTTATAGAAATGTGGATACATTTGACCTTGTTTACAGTTTACAAGTAGGTGTCAAATTATAAACAATTTCAAATTGCTCCTATAAAGAATGAAAAAAAATTGTGATGTTTAGCATGCTCAATTAAGACTACCAATAACCTGGAGGTGGTTCAATGGTTTAAAAAGAAGTTGACCTGGCTCCGGAGAATGCTTGATGAGTCAACAATTGCATGGGACCCCTGCATGTTTAGTTTTAAAGCTTTAATAAAAATACAAGGTAGAATATTTCAGTTATACCGAAATCTTCGCTAAGTTCATTTAAGACACAACAGATCTAATATTGAAATTAGGAACTAAAGCTATCACTATTAAAGAAAAGAAAGAAAAGAAGTGTTCTTAACCCGGAGTCTGCACAACTTCATAAAGAAAAGATTTGCGCAGAACAACCTTCCACATACAGTAAAAAACATCCAATTTTCTCACCAGAGGTCAGCATTATGATCGTAAGGCTTCTCCTCTATCAACTCCGGCGCCATGTAAAGAGGCGTTCCCTTTATAGATGTCAGCACCATAGTGTTGACGCTCATACTACGAGCAAATCTAAAACACCGCAAAACCAACGTTGACTTAAATATCCGTGAGCTCCAGCGTAGCAAGAGCAAAAAAAACGTTCATTAAATTTCAATAGCCGACTGTCCTGAGATAGGAATTAATACCTGCCAAGTTCTATGTTGAATTTTAAAACACAATTATGTCGAGCAAATATAAAGGCAAGGAAATAGCTACCATCATTGCTTTGTAAAAAAAATCATTAGGCATGGCAGGTTAAACCTGAATTTAGGACACACAGTCAAATTGTGAAAAGAACAGGTACTAATATGACCATTTAAAGCTGAGACAATATAATTCATGGAACTTTCTGCAGGAAACTTTGAGAGCAAAAATGATTTTATTTTTGAGTAATCAATTGTGTGCTTGCATACAAAAAACGTCCATAAGTCGGCGATCAGACTTTTCTAGATATTCACATATCCTGAATCTCCATTTCATGAGGATCATTTTGATACCAAGTTCATCGCTCCATGTTATTTCTAAATTGAGATAATCCACATTGGAGTTGAGCTTGGCAACAGAAAAAACCAGAAGCAAAATGACTGCTGAATCTGAGCTTGGCAACAGAGAAAACCAGAAGCAAAATGACTGCTGAATCTGAGCTTGGCAACAGAGAAAACCAGAAGCAAAATGACTGCTGAATCTGAGCTTGGCAACAGAGAAAACCAGAAGCAAAATGACTGCTGAATCTGAGCTTGGTAACAGAGAAAACCAGAAGCAAAATGACTGCTGAATCTGAACTTGGCAACAGAGAAAACCAGAAGTAAAATGACTGCTGAATCTGAGCTTGGCAACAGAGAAAACCAGAAGTAAAATGACTGCTGAATCTGAGCTTGGCAACAGAGAAAACCAGAAGTAAAATGACTGCTGATATGAGCTTGGCAACAGAGAAAACCAGAAGCAAAATGACTGCTGAATCTGAGCTTGGTAACAGAGAAAACCAGAAGCAAAATGACTGCTGAATCTGAGCTTGGTAACAGAGAAAACCAGAAGCAAAATGACTGCATCCAGGAGCTACTATCGGAGTTTGAAAATAGTTTTTGCAATTGCAGTGCTAGTTTCTAGCACAAAAAATTGTACAGGGTTATTATATTAGACTTTTAGTATTTTTTAACATTTTCTTGACAATTTAGTGCAAGAATATAAAAGTGCAACATATTTAGCATTTGTTTTAAATTGAAAAAAATTTTTGGTGCATTCTACTTTAAAGCATCGTAACGTAGTTTTAACTATACCGACTTATGGACGGTTTTGGCTTGCAAGCACACAAATAATTTTAACACGAACAAGCAAAAGTGTGGTTGTTTCAAGGGAAAGATCTAAGTCATATCTTACAAACTCCTTTGCAATGTTAAGACTTCATTAGAGGAAAGACTATTTTTCCTTTAAGTAATTTTACCCAAAATCACAGAGCTTTACATTTCCATCTTTGGAGAGTAATATGTTCTGTGGCTTCATGTCTCTGTGAAGAATCCGATTTGAATGCAGGTAATAAAGAGCGGAAACAAGCTGACAGGCAATGGACTGCACCTAAAACAATGAACATTAGAAAGTTTGTACACAGTCACTGAATGAAAACATAAAAAAAATTAATAATTAGCTTAAAGGAAAAAAGATGATTGTGTAAACATTAATTCAGAATAAAGAATGGTCTATTGAAATATTGAAAACTACAATAGCTTTTTTTAATCAAAGGTTAGATAAAAATAATAATTACCTCGGATACACAAATTTCGTTAAACTTTCAAAGCTACGCGCAGCTCAGTGAATCTACTGAGATTGGTGATGATGCCTTTTTGTCACATTAGTGTGGCTGACAAATAGAAGGTGGTACCGTGTTAACCATGATCATGAACTGCAGTTTTAGTTTCTGATGTCATATGATGTAGAGCCCATTTTTCACGACATCATGCGTTTAAACAGTAACACTTAAACAAATGTGCTTGACGCACAAGGGAACATGCCTGCCATTGCACAAACTGTGATTAGTTTCTGACGTGAGAAATAGCTGTGTTCGGTTGCCGTTAATTAACTTTCTAAGCTAATTATTCAAATACAAGAAACAATTGTTAACTTTTATAGGCAAGAAAATGTATATTTTGGACAGTAAGTAAAAATGAGAGTGAGTCCAAACAATCACCTGGTTTTCCTTTAGAAGTCAAATTTAATGTAAACATAAGTTTCCTTTAATTAAGAGAGCTAAACATAACTTAAAATTTGGAATTGGCACTAATTATTTGGTGGTTTTCTTCCTAGTGAAATCAGGCCTCGAATTTTCATTTTTCACAAAGCATAGGTTTGGTTTTGCTCGCCAAACTTGGGAAAATCACGAGCTGAACAAATCTGCTAGCAACGGCTTTCTTGGATACCGCGTCGTTTCTATGACGCTGAATTTGTACACAATGTTACACGGCGAAACTCTATATGTGATAACGAAAGGCAAATGCTACTGTAGCTAAGGACTGATATTTCGCTGGCGCCATCTAACCTAAAATATGCGAAAAATCGAGCTCCAGACTTTCTTCCTAATTGAGACCTTCACAGGCGATTTCCTCTTATACGAACCAGTGAGAAACAGTTAAAAATATCAGAACATCTTAGTTAGAGCATTTCTTTCCGTTTTTGTGCAAATTTAAACTTCACAAAGTACGCTGTATTTGACATTTAAATAAAAAAAAGGCTGAAATAATTCTCTAAACCACCAGTTGTGTCTCAGCTGTGTTTGGATGTGCATAACATCTTCTCTCAACAAAGTAAGCAGCCATGTAGTGTGGAAGTTGGAATTGTACATTATTGTTGGGTGCTGGCATCTATGTGCTAATCTTGTTACATTCTACCAGCTGACTTACCTTCAGTATAATTGTATGGTCCAGTGAATACATACACACTGGTCCTTTCCTTATCTAAAATTAATGGTTGTTGTGAAGCCTGTGCAAGTCCGTATAGGTCAAGTTCTATACCTGTATACCGGCTGTGAAACAGGTTTTACTGACTGTTTTTGCTTTTCTAGTTTTGCTCAATGTTCAGAGTAGCACTTTTGCTACTCATATTTTCTGTAGTTTAATAAACACTTTTCTGTTGTGTGCAGTACCTATCCATACTTTTCTGTGTCTAAACTCAATCATAACAAAGTGACTGAACAACAATTTCAAAAATGACTTTCACATGTAGAGTGTGGCAGATTTAAGTCACCCATTCATTTATTGATCAGGACTGGCATTACTTAACTTTGATCGTTAAGCGCAAAATGGAACCACAAGTTTTTCCCTTGTCCAAGCTACTTCCAATATGCATGAAATGCAAAATTTCACTGACACTTTGCTTACATGAATACCGTAATTCTCTGTAATTATCTCATCCAATTATAGAAACCATTAATACACACCTGCTCTTCAGGCAACGTTCCGTCATCTTCTAGAATTCTAAAGAGTTCTCCTTCCGCAAACTCCGTTACTACGACAACCTGACACAATGAAGATTAAAAATCAATAACTGCTTGTAAAATATTGTTCACTGTCTAAGTCTAAAGAAAACTTGAATCTAGTCAATACTAACATGTCCTGGTGGCTAACCTTGTAAAAATATTCTAGAACATGCTGGTTTCTCACAGCACTGGGAAAACCACCGTGTTACATAAAGAAACCCCAATTCATTTCTGCATTAAAATTTAAGCTACAAGCGGCTTGTAGTGATTTCTGGACACATTACAAAACAACACAAGCAGGAATAATAACGAAAACAGTACGCTGTACTCTTATTGTAAGTTTAAATGAGAATTTAAACAAGAAAACTATTTACATTGGCTAAAGTTTACAATTTCCATGCATAAGAGATTACTTCGCAAAGCCGATTAGGATTAGGGTTAGGGTTAGGGTTGGGGATACGGTTAGGATCAGGAATGGGGTTAGAGTTGGGTTAGTGTTAAGCTACGACTCCATGTGCACGTAATGCGTAATGCATGACCTGTGATCCGTAATGTGTGATGCGTGTGGACTGTTTCCATGTGTGCATAAACGCTGCACATTAACAAAACTCGCGGTGCTCTTTCCGCCATTTTTGGGCGCTATTCGTGAAAATTGCAAGCAATAATTTTTATGAAAACCATGTCTCTGTCGAAATTTAAGAGTGATAATTGCACTTTGGCATTAGCTTATTATTGTACTGTTAGACGGAAAAGAAAGCACAGGTTTTGGGTGCACAACATTTTACAGGGGAGTGGACAATATGGCAGGTATCATCACTTAGTGAAAGAACTGCAGTCAGATGCACAACACATAACTACATGCTTCTTCCACCTCTCAAAAACTCAAATAGAAAAACATTATTGTTTGTAGGTCCTAAAGTGACCAAAATTCACCTAACTAGAATTTTCAGAGTGCCAAACAGCGAAAACGGCACCCAGAAACTTGAAAACTCCCTATAATCACCTAGGCAACGGCAGTTTTCCATCACGATGTTGCGTGATGCGTATTCGGATGATGGCGCTCATGTTCGAATGAATGTGGCAGTTATAATACTCACCAGCACAAATCACACAAACTGGTTCAAAGACCAATACAAGTACCAGACAAAATGTACGGATAACATGCATCAAAACTCAAGTTGTTGAATGAGTCAAATACATGCCTGCAATTACAGCAATAGTCAGTCCAACAAAACACTAGCAACAGCTTTGGTAATAATAGTAATGATGATGATGATGGTGATGATGATGACTATGATGATGACGATGATGATGATAATAGTGATCGGAATTCTGAACTGCTTCTAAAATTTTTTTAATTTTATTTCAGTAGCTTTGAGCAGGTTCTGGTTAATATTTGGCTGTGCACTGATTACTGGGATTCTATTCTGCACTTGAGTTTAATTCCTAGCCTCAAGCTCGAATTGAGATGTTAATAGGTAAATAATACACACTAATTACAAAAATCTCACCTCTTTATCTGTCTGAAACACTTCAAGCATGTGAATTATGTTCTCGTGATGAAGTGATTTCATAATTTCAATCTCTCTGCTGAGGTTCAAAAGTTCTCTTTCAGTTCGGCCAACTTTTGGTATGAATTTCAATGCCACAAACTGGAACGTAAAACAACACTGACTTAATCAAGATGTTAAATATTCGTATAGACGAATTCAGTAGCGAATGTGTATGTAGTTTTTATTATTAAAATTTGAAGTTTATTTTGCAGAGATGTGAAAAGTTACAGACACTGTCAAACACTGTCAGGCTTTCCCAGAAAGAATTTTACCAGTTACTAGATTTTTAGTTGAAATGTTTTTGAACAGCCACATTCAGTAATTTTAATCATTAGAATTCACAGTCTCTATAGTCTTTGCACAACTTTGCAAAATGGAAGCAGATTTTTTTTAGAATTATCACAATTCAAACAGCCTTGTAAAACAAATTAAACAGAGCAGAAAATAACCCGCAGAACAACTTTGCGGGTAAAAAATACTGTCAAATTTTTTCTAGCCAACTTGGAAAGAAAAGAAATGAGCTGATCAAATGTTTTCATATTTAATTTGGCCTAGGAAAAATGACTGTGAAAAGCAACCGTTACGTGACACATGTGTAAAGCAAAGCCATCTGCCAGATTAGTTCAGTAACATCAGTTGTTTTTCAAGGACTTTACTTAGTAGTTATGCATTAGTCTGTGAGTAGAGTGATTTGCTAGCAAAATCTTGCTTGGGAACAAAAAAAATGAACTAGGAAAGGCTCTAACTAGCTGTTAAAAATGTTACTGTTACAATACCTTGGGCTGCAAGGCGTTGTCAAGTGTACACATGTGTTGCCTCGTACGCATAACCTTTGACCTTTTCATGTTCATCATCAATCGCTGGATTTTAGTTTTTGCAAGACAGTACTGATGCATTTTTAAGTTGTTATATGGCTTAAAATGTTGCATTATTTCTAAAGACCATTCCTAAGCATTGTCAATTGTTCCAGTTATGTGTATAAAAGTCAGACAAGATTTGCTGTAACAGTGTTTTTTCATTATTCGTTCGATGCATTCTCTATGAAAAGTATGATCACTGATACACCAATTACTTATACCTGTGCAGTAAATTTCTTTCTAGCTTTGTAAACGCGTCCAAACGATCCTTCGCCGATAAGCTCCAGTATGTGATACTGGTTTAGCGGCTGTAGATTATTATGACTAGTGCACATCTTATCAGCTAAATGGCAAAATTCCTACTTGGCAAGCATTGCGGCGATGGCGAAATTTAACTTTCTGAAACAAATTACAAACAAAACCTTAGTTTACAACAATTTCGCATTCAGTCAACATGAAAAACATTTATCAACCAACAGGTGGACTACATTACATTGCCATCAGACATGTTCCTTCCTGTTCCAGTGTTTGACACAAACATTTCTGCTACCATTATCTAGTGGTGTTAAATAAATTGTAGAAAAACCTTGTTCACATTGGGATCAACAGGATTTTTCCGATTCCCAACAGAAAATAGTTGAAGTTCATCGTGTACCTGTAGCAGTAATTTTGCTAGAGCGCTGATGTTCGATTTAGTTTCTGGCAACTGAATAGAATGTGTTTGCCATTTTTTCATTTGTTCTAAGCATGGTGTAGCTTTGCTGTGAATTTTGAAAACCTCGAAATCAAAAACAAAATGTTCAGCACTTATATCATACGACAATTGAGTTTTTCGTTCAAGTGTCAGTAAACGATCGAATGTAGGTAATAAAATGACAGGTAAGAAAGTAAAAGGTAAAAAGACACAGAAAAAGAGTTACAGAAAAAAAGAAATAACCACGTGACTAATCTACCTTCTCTTGGTTTCTTTGCTGGCAGCTGAATCGATTCGTGAACAGCTTTAGTAAGAGAACCATGTTTCAGTAAGTGCATTAAATGACAGACCCAGTTAAGCCTTTTGTACTTTTTAATCTTCATTGTCTATTATTCTTATTTAAATTTGTCATACAAATCTTTAATGCTTATAAATTTTGGCCACTATTAACATCTTCTCTGAAGGCAACTCGGATGAATGGATTGATTAAAAGATGTTATGCATTAACTGGGATCCTAAGTAGGTGCTAACTCTATACAAAGCTTATGTGCGACCATTATTAGAATATTCTAGTGGTAGTATGGTCACCCTCATTACAATTTGACATCAAGAGATTGCAGAAAGTTCAAGATAGGTGCCTGCAATGCAGCTGATTTACGTACTGAGTTTTGTTCACTCCAACAGAGACCAGAAGCAGCTGACTTGTATGGAGTATTCAAGTACATAAATGGAGACAACCACATTAGTTGTGGTACACTATTTAAGGCTGCACCTCTGCTGTCCACTAGCAGTCATTCTGATGCAAGAATGCAAAAGCTAATTGTAAAAGTTCATTTTTTTCACACGGCGTAGTGAACAAATGGAACAGTTTGCCAGAAAGAGTGGTTAGTGTACTGAACTTAAACCGTTTTAAGGAGCGGTTGAGGGCTTCATGATAGACATGCTTCAAGAAGCGAAAATTATTTAGAAACATTACAGAAGATTACCAAAGTTGAGAATTACTAACGTTATATCGCTGAGAATTCTACAGGAAGATAGAAGACATTAGAGTATAGGAAATCCCTAGTAAATCCTGTGACCTGAAGCGGTAATGACTAGAAATCTGCATAGGCATGGGCCAATCAGTAGCCCATGTTCAACCTTCAGACGAACCATGTAAAGGCAACATTATAGAGCAGATAAATGAGTACTGGTGGCCACCAGCTTAATTTTCATGCTGGAGCAAACTATAAACACTCTTGTCGCACTCACAAATTACCTACCACTCTAGCAAAGAGTGTAATAAAAAGCAGCAATTGGCTGATAGTGGAAGGTTGTCAGCAGAAGCCAACGAGCTGCATAAAGGCTTTCACACAGGCCTCTTATTTTTCATCGTAGGCGGCCAGTTACCAGGGAATATATAGGGACAAAGGGGGATTAGTCAGATTTTTTTGATGGGCTGGGCCTGGTTTTGTCAACTACTTGACAGGAATTGGTTGAGCTTGGCCTTATGTTGCATGGCCTTAGTGATAACAATCAATTGGTGCTCGCGTTACTGTAAGTGTAACACAGTTGTCGTTTATTTTGGAAAACTAGACTATATTATGGACGTAATTGTTCACATGTATTTACTGTATTAACATTCTTGCTACTCATGCGTGAAATTCAAATAGCTTGAACTCTAAGCTACATTTGAATGCCACCCCTGCGCGAGGTCTCAAAAAGGTTAGAAAGAAAGGCTTTTTAAAAAGTTTAAACTAAAAGGGAATCAGCCAACTTTTCTCACACTACGAGAGAGATGAAGAACTCACTTGAAAGTCAATGACAATCGGTCTGTTGTAGAGTATCTAATCACTTAACTGCGACTATCGTCTCATAGTGAAATAATTATAGCACTTTCGAAGTAATTTATAGTACTGAAAACCGCGTTGTCAAGTAAACATTTGACGGAAATCTTGCACATGCTCTCGACAATCTGGCACTTGATATTCAAATTCAAAGTAATTTATTGGCTTAACATATATCATAACCACATTAGTTTTCAAATGCAATATAATTGCAAAACATAAATATTATAATCAGTAAAGTAAAAAAATAATGATTATGTGAAAATGATCACTGTTATTAAAAAAGATAATGAAGGAAGACCTAAGTGTTTTTATATTACCCATAAGTGTTTTTATAATAATTTTATGAAACAGCATAATTATTATATTAGTTATTAGTCATTAGCGATTTTGTATACTACTACTATTCCAAGATCAAAAGCTACTTGCTTGTTCCAAGGAAACTTAATACTGTTGTAACTAAAGTTATTATTTTAGAGTTATCTAGCTATAAATTGAGATTTAAAATAAAATTTATATTTTGATTTAAGGATTGTAACTTCCCATAGAATATTATTCTATATGAGGGGGCCATGATATTTAATTGAGCATTTTCTTATATCCATGCGACATTGAATGAAATGATAATTTTTGCTTTGTCTCACATTGTATGAGTGAAGGTCAGAATTTTGAATGAAATAGTCAGAGAACAATTCTGGTAAAAGATTATTATGATATTTGTACATGAAGATTGCAATCTGAAAGCTACTTATATCCAGTTATTTATGTTTTGATTTATTTATTTGCAAAACACAACCTAACTTTATTTTACATAGTAAATGATGAGCACTCTGCTTCAAGTTCTTATTTAGTTATTTTACTCTTTTACTGCTTGGAGTGAGCAAGACTTTTGATTCTGTATACTGTAACTTGGCAAACTCGACCTGTATTTTTATTCTTATTTAATAAAGAGTAAAACAAATTATGTGCAAAATGCTCACTTTCTCCTCTCTTAGCAAATAGAGATAACTATGCTTTGTAATCAATGTTTTGACATAGACAGAAAGCCTGTTATGTTCATTATAATTAGCCATTTTTAAATATGCATTTCTTTATATATTTGAAAGAATTTCAGGCTTTTGCTCATACATACTTATACATAATTTTACTCGCTTAACCTTCAGTCATTTAGTTAAGACAGTATAACAGTATATACTTATTTGCAAACTGCTAATAGTATCCATAAAAGATGTCATGTTTGTAGTTTTATATAGTTCATACGAAGATACATAATTTTAGTTTTGTATACTACTATTTGCTTGCCAGTGTACATGTAATGTATCCGTTCGATTAAATGAATTGAATTTAATAAGGGAATACTATTAAAATTTTGATGATTTAATGTCAGTTTTAAAACCAAATGAATTACGCATGATATAACCATCCTACTTGAAGCTGTCAATGCTTCAAGTAGAACTAGACAATACTATAGGAAGAACTTTCATAACTTTCCTCAAGGTGATCGTCTCATCCCAGGTTTTTCTGAGTTGTACCTAGCCAATACACTCCAAAACGAAAATATTTCACCTACAGATCATGATTACGATGCCACTTCCATAGAAAATATCCCTTTGCATATGGTTGATCACACATCCTGGACCAAATTCCTACAAGATTTGATGAATTAGCATTTCAGATTTTTGCACAATATACTGTCAAATAAGAATCCCCAAAGTTACTATAGAAAAAAGAAATCTCAAAGTTTGCAACATGCAAACTGAAGAATGTGACATATCATGGGATGAAGACCAATCCTGGAACGGTTGCAAATATATTATGGGAACACTAATTAACACAGAAGATGATATCAAAAATAGGAAACAGTGGTCAACGCATGGTTTTATCCAAAATAAAATCAATTCTAACCAGCAAGAAACTATCATTCGGACAAATCTACACCTCTTCAATGCACATTTACCTAGTATCTTCATGTACAACAGTGAAACATGGAGCATGACTGCTATAAACAGGAAGCAGAAATAAATATGCATTTCACAGAGGTCTACTTAGAAAAATCTCAAAAACAAAATGGCTATAATTATGTCGTTTGAAATGAGCAGCTGTATAACAGAACCAAAGAAGAAAATTGAATCAGTAAGATAAAAATCAAAAGGTTAAGATAGGCAGGACATTTAGTGAGATGTCCGAAACAACACCTACAAGAATTAGCATTAAACAAGGCAGTGAAACCTACAAAACAACCACCTAGCAAATTAAAAACATCGAGAATTAATAAAGACTTACAACAGCTGAGATCAAACCTAATAATTGTGACAGGATTTGAAAATTTCAGCTGCAGACAGGATCGAAAAAGTGGGGTGCTCTAACAAAGGTTAGAGGCTCTATGTCTGTAATTCTTATTTATGTTTAGAGCAGCAGAAGTATCATAATATAAATTTTACAGCACGTAGGAAAACCTGTAAAATGCACCTTACTGAATATTATTTTGCCTTTAGCTTGAAGTGTGCAATTTTTACGAATCATACAAAAACTCAGTTCTTGTACAAAAACAAGGAACAATAGAAATGTAGTACTGGGCAATGTTTTATATCAAAGTATTCAATTCATGCAGTCTACACATTGTACTGATTGTATTTAGATTTTCTTGCTATCCTATATTTCTATCTAGTAAACTGTAGGGGTAAGCATCGAACGTTTAAATTAGAATCGAACCTAAACCTATTAATTCATATAATTTATCACTTCAAGCACATATGTTTCTTATCATATAAACATTTGAAACTTTATGCAATTAGCATAATTTAGCTGTGATTTTTGTGCACAATTTTTAAACAAATTATCAGTTGTTTTACTGCATAACAAAACCTTTTAATATGCATGTTTTTTATAAGATTAATTTTTACTGGTGGTTTGAAAATCTTTCAATCTCAATTCGAATTCGAAAAGTCGAAGATCAGTTCGATTCGAATTTAAAAGTCACAAATCTATTCGAATTTGCTTTCTAGTAGAGAATGCTCAGTTTGCTCACCCCAAGTAATGCCTAAACAAGTGAATGGATGTTCTTCTAAGTCAAAATAGGATCTTTGTCTCGATGCAGCGATTGCGATTGCGATACTCGACTCTCTCCACCTATCAGAGGCGGGCACCTTTATAGGGTGCAAAGTCTATTCTTCTTTAACGCTGATCTTTTATTTGTCTTTTCCAAGTTTAATGTCTTTATCCTGTATTCCATAAATTCGTTCACTAGATTTGTAATTTCTAGCAATCCTTTCTTTTCACTGTTCATTAATACATCTGAGTTCAATTTTTTTCCATTCTCCATATCTGTAACATCTAAGCATATGTTCAGTAGTGTCATCATCTTCCTCACACACTGGGCATAATAACTGATCCTTAAACTCATTCTTGTAGTTCCCTTTAACTTTAATCACATTCAGTCTTATTTTCAATATATCTTTAACCTCTTCAGGCTTGCATGTCACTATGTAATTTTGTCGTTTCCACTCGGTATGCCTTAAAAATCTTAATTTAGTGCTGCTCCTGTCTAGCGAAAGTAAAGCAAACCGAGTTCAACCTTAAATACAGAATCAGGGTGCAACTTTTTCAAACAACGTTGTTGTCACGAAATTAGAAATTCACGTGCAGTCGAATAAAGTTGATTTTCTTAAAATATTCTTAGAATTATTAATAAAGTTAGGGCTCATGCTCTAGGAGAAGAAACACGTTACGGCACTTGTTTGAAGAGTAGCAATGGAGTCAAAAGATTCAGAAAGCAGCAGTTCGGACAGTGATTTGTCTGATGCAGGTGATGAAATGTCCGAGTCTGATTCTGATAGCGATGACGAAATGCAGGCTGATCTGTCTGAACATGAGCGCGAAGAATTGCGCAAGGAAATTGACACAGTTGAAAAACAGGCAAGATTCTGTACTACGTTTACACTGCTTGCATACCTAGTTTTGTGCTTCAGATTTATTTGCTTATTCGATAACCCATACTGAATTTGCTCGTCACTACAAATTGCATTGAGAAACCCAGTCTCTTGTAACAAGTACCTTCACATGGTGCATTCAAAATTTTTTAGTTTTTTACAGTGCGCTCAGGAAAGTAGAGGATCAATAACATAATAGTTAAATCCCCTCCACTTTTTATGGATTATGGCTTATGGAAGTAGATTTGTAGAGAAATATAACTTCCATTAAAAAGATAAAAACCTTTATAGATTAGGTCAAACAGGCTTGCTATAAAAAGTTAGTTTCCCACATTTAAAGTCGCAATTTATAGAATTTAAGCACTTGTGCTTGGCAGCTTGCATTTTCCTGCTAGGACAAATACATGTTACCGAAAAACTGCTGTAATGTAATATGATTTCACAACAGGGGCGGATCCAGGATTTTTAAAGGGGGTAAAGGATTGTCAAAAATAGAATATTTGTGTGCTTGCAAACCAAAGTCGTCCATAAGTCGGTATAGTTAAAACTACGTTACGATGCTTCATAGTAGAATGCACCAAAAATTTAGTCAAAAGTCAATTTTTCATTTTTTATGAAAACAAATGCTAAACATATTGGATTTTTATATACTAGCATGAAATTATCAAGAAAATGTTCAAAAAATAATAAAAATCTAATTTTATAACCCCACACCCATTTCTCTATCTAAGTTTAGTTTTGCAATTGTAAAAAAACTCGTATTTTCAAACTTCGATAGTAGCTTGTGGAAGCAGCTATTTTGCTTCGGGTTTTTTCTGTTGACAAGACCAGATCTTCGTCACGAAGAGCCATCAACTGGATTTAAACACAACTTCAATTTCTTCTTGTAAAATCCATAGTAAGTGGTTTGTAGAAACGCGACAAAAAACAATGGCTGACTTTAACAGTGATTTTCTCAAGGTTACGTTTTTCAGTGTATAGCCTGCACCTCAACTTCAATGTAGATTATCCCAGCTTAGCAATAACATAGAGCGATGAACTTGGTATCAAAATGATCCTCATGAAATAGAGATTCAGGATATGTGAATAACTGCCGTCTTAATTGCCGACTTATGGACGATTTTGCTATGCAAGCACGCATTTGGTATACTACCTCGTAATGTGGCACCTGCGTCAAGTGCTGGAAAGGGGGGTCTGGGGGTTCTCCCCCAAGAAAATTTTGAAAATTTGGTACTGGTTTCTTGCCATAACACAAATCATTTCTTCAATTTACCTACGACTTGATCAGATTGCTGTTCGTCTGAGGCCTGCAGCACTTGCTTATAGTACAATCACCAGGTGAGGGCTCCCCTTTTATATAACTAAGATGTATGCTTTCAACTAGTCTAGCGTTACGACAGTAGCATGCATTGAAGACACGCCTTCTTCACTCTTCGGACGTGAGCATTTAGGATGTATTCTGAAATAAAACAATTTTGTCATAGCATAATGGGGGGGGGGGGGCAGGTGCACCCTGCTGGCTCCACCTATACACAGTGTGAAGGCTTAAACTGCTGTGCTTTCTTGCCAATTTTGTAGTATGAATTTGAAGTGTAGACTCTAGACGTAATGAGGCAGAAAACTCGCCCATTCTGCATACCTCCAACCCTGGCATGAGAATACTGGTTTGCCATCACAGCAGGATTCGATAACTTATATAATGACACAGTTTAAGATACTTTGTGCATGAAGCTGCTCATTTTCCTCATACAAGTATAAATTTCTAACACTTGGGCACATTTTACTAATTGCGGCCCGACTGCTTCCTCCATCGAGACTACAGTTTGGAAGGTTTAATTATTTTTTATTGCAGTTGGTGGACTATCCGTATAGTTATGACTTGCACATCGCTGTCGTTGAGAAATGTCAGAGACTGCGAGATGTGGAACCACTACAACTTGCACGTAATAGAATGAGCGCCATCTACCCTCTAACCGAAGGTGACTCACCAACTTTAAAACTAGTACCCACTTCTTAACCTCTCGAAATTTCGTTTTCGTTATTGCTGGTTGAGATACGAAACATTCTCTTAGACGTTATTATTTATTTTTTATTTATGCACTGAATTACGTAATGACAGAATATGGAGTCAGTGTCCATTACTGGCTTAATGAACACCATTTTCTGTTGGCAGTTTATTAAAATTACATTCTAATTACTTGGCAAATGCCTAAGTATGTTATTATCACACTGATGTGGTAATTAGAACTATTTCTCTGTTCCTCATGCTGCTAATTTTTGTAGGATTGTGGCTACCATGGCTTAAAGATGAGAAAAATTTGGCCGAAACCGAGGAACAAAAAGAGAATCTTATTCAGTTGTTTGAGCGAGCTGTCAAAGATTATCTATGTAAGTGTCAAATTTTCGCTGTTTTGCGTTTTACGAAAAAACTTTTTATGTAATTTTTTTTTGTTTGTCAGCTTATTTGGATGCCTGTCTAGTCTCAAGATACAAATTGGTTGTATTAACCCTTGTAGTAGTGTTAAAGTGCTTACTTTAACTTATGAATCGGTCAAGATTTTTGACTCAGTGATTATTATTACTAGTATTTATAGGATCTGGTTTCGGATCCTGAGATCCGGTATTTTAATGGATCTGGATCAGCAAAAAAAAGTTCGTCATGTTTTGCTCTATTTATATGTGTACAACTAGCAATTGCGCACTGTCAATTTCTTAGCTAATTTTGTCATACTTCTTCATGAATATTAGATAAACTGCAGAAGTTTGAATTAATTTCAGCAGTGCACACTCATGGAAAGCCACGATGCACTTACAAAAACTCACGAAGTCTCCTACTTGTATTATAATTTTCAGATAAATGGCAGCTACTGCCACAACTGCTTGTGGTGGGTTAGGGATAGCAATTGCATTGCCTTCTTAATGTATGTCGCCAATAAGAATTAATGAGCATAAAACAGCTTAAAAAGCTGTGAAAAAATATTATAGATGGGCATGTCAAATGTAACTGATTATTAAATTATATGTATTAATTATAAATTTCTTTTCATTGGTGGTATAAATTAGCTTTATGGTCTATAGACAGTTTTTTTTTGCAAATTTGTTATATTTTTTTAAGTTGATGCGATAGCAGTAAAATAGACTGAACTTGTTAAGTGATTTGTCTTTTCCATTAACGGTTAAATTGCTTACGATATTTAATAATCATAAAAAAATTAAGTGCTTTTCACTGTTTTTACTTTGCTGTTTCAGCTGTAGATATTTGGTACGAGTTTTGCATGTTCTGCATCGGTTTAGGAAAGGGTGCTGAGTACACCAGGTCCGTTTTTGAGAGGGCCATCGCGGCCTGTGGCCTTCATGTCACGACTGGCTACAAAATATGGGAAACTTACAGGTTGTACGAAACAACAGTATTGTCGTCTTTGCAGGTAATATTCACTATTGCCCGACCCTTAACTGCCATGATAATTAATATTTGAGTAAACATGGTTTTTCTTATTAATACCATTATTATTAAATATTGCCTATATAGTTTACAAAGGAACTTTTACTTTTAGAAAGGAAATATTTATTTTCTGCAAGGTGAATGTAAACTGTCAGTGTGTTTTTATAGGTTTTAATAGGTTCAGTCGGTTAATTGGGCCAAAACTCTTCCATCCCAAAGTGAGTCTATTAAGCGGCACCTACTGTACTTGCAAGTTTATTGGTGGTTTTTAATTAATGGCCAAAAAGTTTTGCATGTTAAAAATTTAAATGCTGCAGCAGTGTCATCTCCAATCATCAGCTGAAAAGTAGCCACACTGACGTGCAAAACACTCAATGCATGGCAGCAAAACAAAAAAGAAATCAAATATGGTTTTCACCACTGAAAATGAAGCACTGATAAAGATTTCTCGCCAAGAGAAAAAGGGACATAATATTCTGAATTGCTGTATCTGGAATTTCCTTCAAAAGTAAATGTACAACAGAGCTGCTTGGTGCAAATGAACTAAGGGCAAAAATTGTTGACAGCTGCAACCAAATACACCTTAAAGAAGTGAGAAACTATGTCAGTTGTGGGAAGAAATGCTTTCGTCTAATTTGTGTTGAAAATGGCGGACACATAGAGCACTTGCTGACAAATTTTTTCCGGCATTTGCTTTTTTGAGTCATTCATTAAAAATTTCTGTTTTTTTTGGACAAATATAATGAAATGATCTAAAGTTTTTGGCATTTATACATAGCCATGCATATTAATTAATGTGGTAATTTTCAAATTATTCCTTTATTTTTTTCTTATACTGTCGTGATCCAAACATTGACTCATTTTCTGTGCCACTTCGTATAGTATATACCTAATTGCTGGCATTTTGCAAAGTAATCTTGCATGTTACACATCAGTTGCATTGCATTGTTCTGCTTGTGCACTTAATGTTTATAAAGAGAAAGTTTGTTATCATAGCTATTGTGCTTTTTAACGTATTTAACACAATATTGCATGAATATTGTATGAGAATGGTCATCAAACATTACGTATTGTTCTTGTTTCTAACAACCTGTTGTCATGCGTGGGCATTTTCAGATTTGCTTTAGCTCACCTTTGCAGTGAGAAGATAATGTAAATGTTCGTTGAGAAACTTAGCGCTTCGTAGCTCATTCTGTTTTTATGGTATAATATCATAGTGCTCTACATTCGCTTGAAGTTCTGACATTTGTTTATGACTTTCATCATGAATTCTACTTCACTGTTGGCTGGTTTTGCTGCAGTAAATGTAATGCGGAAAGCAAGATCAATTTTTTTACTAAGACTGCAGCAGTAATGGTAGTCCTACTGTTTGCATTGATATGTCTTGCTATCATTGTGAGAATGAATAACATTATATTGCATCATTGTGAGAATGAATAACATTATATTGCATCATTGTGAGAGTGAATGACATTATACTGCATCATTGTGAGAATGAATGACAGTATATTGCATCATTGTGAGAATGAATAACATTATATTGCATCATTGTGAGAATGAATAACATTATATTGCATCATTGTGAGAATGAATAACATTACACTGCATCATTGTGAGAATGAATGACATTATACTGTATCATTGTGAAAATGATCATAGGTAGTTTGCTTGTATTTCTGACAGTGATTTCCTTGTAAATGCGTTTCCAAATTTTCGATTGCAATGAAAATACGACACACACATTTACGAATGCAAATGCTCTACTTTTGCAAACCTTTCGAATGTTTTTCGAAATGAGATGTTGTGAACATGAATACATCTTCGTTGCTGGTTGATTTTGCTACCATGAACACAACAGAAAGTGGGGTTACATTTCTGGCAAAGTCTGTGATTTCAATAAAAGTTCTGCTGCTAATACTATTAGGCATTGCTATAATAACTGGAAACTTATTAGTTCTGATTGCAGTTTGTAAGATTCCTCGTTTGCAAACTAAAACAAATGTTCTTGTTGCATCTCTTGCTGTAACTGATTTACTTGTTGGTTTATCAACACCAGCAGAAGTGACCAGAGTGTTGTATCCAGCTGTGTTGTCAAACTAAGTGTTTGTATTGGTGCTGTACATATGTGAATTTGGAATGGTGAATGCAAGTGCATTACACTTGTGTCTGATAGCAGCTGAAAGATATGTGGCTGTTGTTCATCCATTCAAGTATCACACCCTCTTGAGAAAAGTGACCATTGTTGCCGCAGTTTCCATTACTTGGATTTTTGCTTTAACTGAGGCAGCTATTTACTTTATTTTCAGAATCATTTTCAATGCACAAGGTCTGTTAATCGTCGATGCTACATTAGCATTTTATTTACCAGTGTTTACGATCTTTGTACTGTATGTCCTAATTTGGAAAACGGCAAGAAGGCACGTCTTGCAGATACACAGTCAAGGTCAAGAAAGCCAGGCAAACGTGATGCAAATGAAAGCAACAAAAACTTTAGCCATTGTTACCTTTGCTTTTCTGGTATGTTGGGGTCCCCTTTCTCTGTATCATACAGTTTGTTATATATTGCCTTATGAAGAGAAACATGAAATAGATCAGGCTTTATATGTATTTGGATTTATCAACAGTGCCATTAATCCAATCGTTTATGCACTGTCTAGCACCGATTTTAGATGGGCTTTCAAAATGTTGCTTTCACGTGAATTGTAAAACTTAATGCGAAAAACTTTTACGTGAATTGCTTTCAGTTAATTATAGCTGAGTTAATAGCACGAAACTGAGAAACCGCACAAGTGAGCAAAATTCTTCAAATAGAGCACACAATTGACCAAGTTTTTTGAAGCCAACATCCAAGTAATGTTTCAAAGATGTGCTACAAAATTGAGCAACATCTTATGTGTAATAGATCGTCATATTAATAAGCTTGATATAATGATGCAGAATTTGGAATGATGAATGCAACTTCTTTTCATCTGTGTCTGATAGCTACTGAAAGATACGTAGCTGTTGTTCATCCATTCAAGTATCACACCCTCATGAGAAAAGAAGCCGTGTTTGCTGCACTTTGCATTACTTGGACTTTAGCTTTAATTCAGGCTGTTATTAATATTATATTGAGATTTGTGTTTAAGATGCAGAGTATGATAATTCTTGACAATATTTTAGTCTTTTATTTACCAGTGCTTATGATTCTTGTGCTGTATGTCCTAATTTGGAGAACTGCAAGAAGGCATATCTTACAGATACACAGTCAAGGTCAGGGAAGCCAGGCAAATATGATGCAGATGAAAGCAACAAAAACCCTTGCCATCGTAACCCTTGCTTTTCTTTTATGCTGGGGACCTTTAACTTTGTATGGCACTTTTGTTTATATGTTGCTTTATAAAAGGAAATATGAAATATCTAAGGTTTTATTTTCGTTTGGATTTACCAACAGTGCTGTTAACCCAGTAATATATGCATTTACTAATAGTGAGTTTAAGATGGCTTTCAAGAAGATTTTGCATTACAATTAATAATGCACAAATCCATTAATAATGAGTAACGTAAATTATATTTGAGTGTACTTTGCATGTCCTGTCTGGTTATGCGATGGCTAAATTAATTTTACATGTAGTATTATAATTGTAATAGCTAAAGCCAGTGTATGCGCTTTGTGCCTGCAAATAGAAACATTATTGTTGTGGCTATATATAAAACTCTTTAATATATTGATAACTTTTTATTGTATAATTGTATTGTGAAAATGAAAGCACATAATCTGCTTTTATTTCTAGCAGTGTTTTGCCTTGTTACTTCATTGCCAGATTTGCCATTGTTACTTCATTGCCAGATTTGCCATGAGTAACGGAGACTTTTGGTAAAAGAGACTTAACACCTGGTAGCTTGTTTCTTCTATCTTTCCTGATGGGTGATATAAGGCTGTAACGGTTTTAGCTCTGAAAATCAACTGAGTTGTGCCAATGTTTTAATACAAACACACAACCAACACAATTACTCAAGAATAACATTAATCTAGAATGTCACATTTCAGAAATAAGGCTAGTTTATTTCTCATGGTTTTTATTGATAACCGAAAACCTTTTTGTTTTGTTATTTTCAGCTGATAATTGTTTTAGTTTGCAAATGAGGAATCCAAAACTGTTACCAACAGTAAGAAGTTGCTTGCAATTATAGCAATACCCGAAAATGCAAACAGCAGAACTTTTATCACAATTTTTGTACTTTGAAGTAAAATCAAGAAAAGGCGAAGTCAAATTTTCAGTTTTTTAAAAAACAAGTCAAAACCATCTCTTACCAAATTGCTAAAATTTAGCAAGGCTTACGGAGTTGTGAGGAGAGACTAGTTTATCCCAACTATCAGCATCTATGTCTACCAGTCTGGAACGATCCTAGGTTTTCCAAGTTATTTTCTTTTGATTTAGACGACATCACTAATTCGTTTTTCAGCCAAGCATTGGGTCCGTTCCCACGGCAGAACAGCAAGAAGCCACGCAGAAGCAGTCAGAGAGAATTTCCTCGCTTTTCAAACGGCAGCTGAGCATACCTCTTCAAGGTAATATTAGTAAACTGATTAAGAAAACCAAGGTCTTGTCATCCGTTAATAACCAATTGTTTTTTTTGTTTCACATTTTTATTACGTGTTACTATAACTTATTGATACTATAACTTATTTTTAATATCCAGAAATTATTCATAAGGAGCACCCTTAAAGCACAAGAAAACCCTCCACTTACCTAAAGCTTAAAAAATTCGTCTCGAAATTTTATACCGCTTTCATACTACCTTTTCGTTTGAATGGCTTGCATCGGCCGTAACGCTGTATCAAACGTGTAAATTTAAACTCCCGCAATGACCGTTAGGCACAGCCATTTTAATTGTATGTCGTTTGAAACAAGTTTTGATAACATTGCGTAAAGTTTGAAAAATAATCAGAGCATTCGTAACCCACATGTCACTAACTAAGTAAAATTTTAAATTACTGTATATTGTCAATAAGATTAAAAATACGTTTTTGGTTAGTGAGTGGCGCACCCTGGAGGGTGAGTCAGTGACATTTTACCATTTGGCACAAAGATTTTAATTTATTAGTCTAGTTAGATAGACTTCAATTGTTAAAAAGTGTAGAAAATATAAAGTGTTTAGTGACTTTTGAGGCACCCTGTGCAATGGAACAAAATTTAGTAGAAATTTTCAGCTGCATTGCATAGATTTTCTTGTATGTGACCAACTGATGGAGTATCAGTGAATGAATAAACGACGTTTAATGATTGATGAAATCTTTTGCAGGAATGGAGTCAGTTTATGAAGAGTACGCCGAGTGGCTTTCCGACATGCCGGAACAAAACGTGACAAAGTCTTTCGAAAAAGCCAAAGTCCAACTTCAAGAGCTGATGGTTTACGAAGAAAAACTGGTAAGTGCAGCTGTCTTCATTCAACCTTCCAACAAGTGCCCAATGGTTTTTTTGAAAACTTTTTGAGTCGTAGTTTGTAAATATGACGTCATTGGAACTGTGGCACAGACTGAGTTGTGCCAGATCATTTACACTTGTGTCTGCATTGTTTACAATTGTGTCTGCATTGTTTACCGTTATTTCTGCATTGTTTAGCATTGTGTCTGCATTGTTCACAATTGTGTCTGCATTGTTTACCGTTGCGTCTGCATTGTTTAGCATTGTGTCTGCATTCTTTACAATTGTGTCTGCATTGTTTCAATTGTGTCTGCATCACTTACAATTGTGTCTGCATTGTTTACAATTGTGTCTGCATTGTTTACCAGACTCTTTAAAGGGAAGAAAAGGCAGTCTTAAACTAGAGTCACGCATCTTTATAGTGCTTATTACTGAGACGCCATAAAAAGTTGGCATTAAGTGAGTTTGGACTCATCACTGTTGAATCTGGATTGGTTGCAGCAGCTGATGATGTCACATTCATTTTAAACCCGTATTCACCAGATTTCCAGAATTGTACATGATTGTTACGGTTAAACCTGCCTTGGGATTGCAAAAAAAGATGCCGCTATAGCGAGTCTGGCATCATATGGCATTGGCATGAGGTGCATTAATGCATACATGTCTGTGCAAGTATTAAGCCAGGCCGGCATCATAGAGGGGGGACATTATAACAAGGTTTGACTGTACGTCCCAAAAATGTGAAAGTTTCAAGACAAACATTTTTAGCTTTATGTAAGTAATGGGTTTTCTTATGTTTTGAAACGGTTGTTCTTAGTGTAACTTTCATCTTAAGAACACGTTTAAAAATACTCAGTTCGACAGTTTTAAGAATCGCTATGAAACAATAACTATGCACACAAAACTAATCAAAAGCTCGTAAATTGTGATAATAATCTTCTTTTAGGCACAAGCCGAGGGCAACACTTTACCAGCCTATCAGGAGTATATAGATTATGAAAAGAAGCAGGGCAACCCCGCACGCATTCAGTTGATCTACGAACGTGCAGTCACCGATAACTGTCTCAGCTTGCCACTCTGGATACAGTACACTAAATATCTGGTAAATTTATCATTTAATGTACAGGTTATTGTTGACTTACGACTATAATTGGTTCTCGCCAGTAGGTCGTAAGACGAACTGAACGCAAGTCGGACCCTTATACTAAGGGTTGACAAAAGTCGTAAGTCGATGACTACCTGTGCAGAACTATCACTACCTTTATGTTTACATTTGTGGCAACGTGTTTTCGTTAATTTGAACACTTTCCCTACGTAATTTTGTTTTTGGTGACTAATAGTACATCTCTGAATTCTAGAGGTATCTTCGTAATTGTTGTCACTTTTGTAATCATCGTTTTGATTTTTGAAAGTTTTTCGCATCAAATAGTAAATTTGAATTTTCGCATTTTGTGCGATCAGCAGAGGCACCGAACCGGAGCTGTATTGCGAATCATTAATGTATAGATGCATTAACCTGCAGAGGCACCGAACCGGAACTGTATTGTGAATCATTAATGTATAGATGCATTAACCTGCAGAGGCACCGAACCGGAACTGTATTGTGAATCATTAATGTATAGATGCATTAACCTGCAGAGGCATCAAACCGAAGCTATATTGTGAATCATTAATGTATAGATGCATTAACCTGCAGAGGCATCAAACCGAAGCTGTATTGCGAATCATTAATGTATAGATGCATTAACCAGCAGAGGTACCAAACCGGAGCTGTATTGCGAATCATTAATGTATAGATGCATTAACCTGCAGAGGCATCAAACCGAAGCTGTATTGTGAATCATTAATGTATAGATGCATTAACCTGCAGAGGCATCAAACCGGAGCTATATTGTGAATCATTAATGTATAGATGCATTAACCTGCAGAGGCACCGAACCGGAGCTGTATTGTCAATCATTAATGTATAGATGCATTAACCTGCAGAGGCACCAAACCAAAGCTGTATTGTCAATCATTAATGTATAGATGCATTAACCTGCAGAGGCACCGAACCGGAGCTGTATTGTCAATCATTAATGTATAGATGCATTAACCTGCAGAGGCACCGAACCGGAGCTGTATTGTCAATCATTAATGTATAGATGCATTAACCTGCAGAGGCACCGAACCGGAACTGTATTGTGAATCATTGATGTATAGATGCATTAACCTGCAGAGGCACCGAACCAGAACTGTATTGTCAATCATTAATGTATAGATGCATTAACCTGCAGAGGCACCGAACCAGAACTGTATTGTGAATCATTGATGTATAGATGCATTAACCTGCAGAGGCCCCAAACCAGAACTGTATTGTGAATCATTGATGTATAGATGCATTAACCTGCAGAGGCACCAAACCAGAACTGTATTGTGAATCATTGATGTATAGATGCATTAACCTGCAGAGGCACCAAACCAGAACTGTATTGTGAATCATTGATGTATAGATGCATTAACCTGCAGAGGCACCAAACCAGAACTGTATTGTGAATCATTAATGTATAGATGCGTTAACCTGCCTTTCATGTTTAACTAAAATCTCTCAGCTACATTGCTGCGTGTGCCTGTATGAAATTAGGAGCCTGGCCAATTGAGGCTTGAAACTGCATTCAATCTGAACTGACACTTGAGCAAAAAATTGTTTAAAGTTACTTTCCTAAGTTATGCTGAGATTTGAAACTTGTTTTTTGTTTAACTTTCTGATGTAGCAATTATATCTATCCAGGGGTGTATTAAGACTTTACAACGCTCTAGGCTGATAGTTCTGTCCTGCCCATCTCTATTGTAAATTTATGATCATTTATGTAATGAGCAGATCAAACAAGTACTTGTGGTGTATTAGAAACAGTATTAACCTAGTTTTTACGTAGTCATTATTAATTTACATGTATTTGCATAGCGCTTATGTTCAAACAGGCTGCGCAGCTACTTATTGTGTAATACCGTGCACCTATGTGTGGCACTTATATAAAAGTTGAGCTCAGTAACTGCCTGTGGTGTGTTATAAAATGTGCCTTTAACATGAATATGAAAGTATATACATTTTTTGAGGAGAATAAGAATTTTTTCTAAAATGTGACGCCCTCAAACTTTTACGGCCCTAGTAGGCCTCTTGGCTAATACGACCCTGAACTGAAACAGAGTGTGGCGCATTGTTTCATCTCGGCACCGGTAAAACGCTTTATACATTGTCCCTCGCTACTTCGCAGTTCGTTTATCACAGACGCGCTGTTTCGCGGGTTTTTGCGGTACTCCGTCTAAAGTATTTTTGCACATGCGTAGTACGTATTGTACAGAAATGTATAGATTTGATGAGTTTTGCATAAAAAATCAAAATGTATAAAAATATATTAAAAGTATTAATTCTAACATTAAAAGAATATTATAAATCACAAAAATCACCATTTACAGTAAATAGTGTACTTATTCGGCGGATGAATGCACACCAAAAACGAAATGTAGTACTTGCGCCCGCTTGAGATGCTACTTGGTGACGTGAGATTGTACACAACACGTAAAGACTTAAAATAATGTATAACTACTAAAATAAGTATAGCGTCCCTACTTCGTGGAAATTCACTTATGACGGGTGGGCCTGGAACGGAACACCTGCGATAAGTGAGGGAACACTGTGATTGATTTTCTTTGCTGTTAGATGTGTAAAAAGTGCCAAAACACTAGCTAGCCATTCTCTCTCCTGTCATGGTACTAATGGGACTGTCTATGTGTAAAGAGGTCAGATTACTTTTTATGGTAATGAGTAACGTAATGTAATTACTCTGTTGAGTCTCGTAATCAGATTTGCTCGTTACTTTGGCTGCAATGGTACTTAACCTGCATCGCTTACAAACCCAAGGATAACATTTTAAACATTTTGCAAATGCAGAAAGACTAAATGTAACAGTCGCTGCATCTTGTGTGCAGGGAAGGAACTGTTACAGTCGACCCTCGTTAAACCGGACCCCGTTAGCCCGGATATCGGATAAGACGGACGTCATCTGTGGTAAAGGAAACTGACCGATTTCCGTCCGAGCCGGAGTGCTAAACACAACACGGCCTACAAACTGTACAATAATTTCTTTATCCTCACAGGTTAACTATTTTAAAGTAATATACAGTATAGTATATAGTGCACAGTGTATAGTGCAATGTATATAGGCCTTATTAAGGTGATTATTCCTGTATAATATAGACCATATATAGGCATATCGGATAAATCGGACAGTCGGCTAAACCGGACCACCCACCCCCCAATTAGTCCAGTTTAACGAGGGTTGACTGTACTTGCATCTAAAAACTCTGGTGCAGTAAATTTTGCTAGAAAATTGTAGAATGAATTAATCTGATGACAGATTTACGCAAACTGCAGAAACAATGCTCTAATTTCACTAAAGCCAAACAGATGTGCGATGTTTCGCTAAAGCATCAGCAGCAGCAGCAGCAGCAGTAGTAGATAGTATATCACAATGATTTACAAAGATTAAAGAAGGGCGGGATGGTGAAAGACCAAAATGTCACCTAGCCAGCCATCCCTAAATAGTGAGTCTACTAATTTCAGCATGGCGAGCAAATATTGTTAGAACAAAGTAAAGATTTGAATAGGAAAACAGATCAAAATTATATTAATAGCAAACAATTATGGTAAATAAAATTATGCAAATTTATGCAAAACAAAGTGAAAACAAAATTAGTAAAGCAGAGTTCTGTGGGTAAAACTAACTAATTAAAAGCAAAATAGCTAACAAACTAATTTGACTATGCAATAGTGACACTAAAAGAAGCAAAGTTGCATCTACTTTGTAATGAGTTATCACTAAGGATTTCCCTTGGGGAAAAGTAATTAATAGTTAGTAATTTGATTACAATATCTCTGATACAATCAGTAATCTATGAACTATGAACTATGAATTTATTTTCACACATCAAAATACAATGTCAAACACATTAATAAACTTTAAATAAAATAATTTGAGTAGTGCGAGGTGAGTGTACGACCATACGGTCATTAACACACTCACCTTACTTAAATGAAAAAATGATTATAGTTATGCATGCTGCTGTAGATAACTTAATGTAAATAAGGATGAAGTAAATGATGTAATAATAGCAATGGTATAAGAGCAATAAACCTGAAAGTTGAAAAAGGAAAACATAATATGTAATTACGATTTTGAGGGAGCCTTAAAGAGTGAAAAAAATTTTTTTTTAAATAGTTACGAATATGAATTATGTGATTATCTGTCAATGTACCACTTACTTGTATTACAATGCACCATATTGCTTACTTGTATATACAATGATATACATATACACATATATATACCCAAATTTAAGTGTGGGAAAAGAGATTAAATTATACATTATACTTGTAGTAATAACTATAATTGTATAGAACATTTAGATATAATTGATGGTAGTAATGTAGCCCTCGTAACCATTAAAGATGGGCTATGGGGAGGGAGGGGTGCAAATTACAGTGATTCAGTTATTAGTGAATATTAGTGATTCATATTCTTATAATTTGCCCCCTCGCCCTCACCATAGCCCATCTGTAATGGTTATGATGGATCACTTTTCAAAAGTAACGAAGCCAACTTTGTCACAAGGAGAGGATTAAATGATGCCAACATGCTTTATATTCTCCAGCCGGGGTTTACATTGTATATATTTCTATTGTGCCGTTCTACCTATGCACTATTTCCAGGATCGTGAGCTAAAGATACCTCATCTTGTCTTGGACGTCTACGAGAGATCTGTAAGGAACGTGTCGTGGTCTGCCACCTTGTGGGAGAAGTACATATTAGCCACGGAGCGCAACAACGAAGCGCATGCTAAAGTGATAGGTGAGTTATGCAAATTTCTAGTCACTTTTGTTTTAACTCACAAACAGTTTTTTCTTGTTTGATAGCAAGACAAGATGATTCTATGGTGTAAAATAACAAATTTTTAAGAAAGAATGACTAATATTCTATATTCACACAGGTACTACAATCAATGACTGCCATTTTCCAACTCAATATTGTAGTGTTTTATACGTCATTTCTATTAAAAAATAAAAAAGGCCATTTTACAAATTTGCATTTAACTGAAGGCTGCTATGAGCTCAGTTATGTTCGATAATCAAATTAATCAACTTTATATTAAGCTAGAATATCAAATTAATTGCGCTCAGTTAGTCCAATAAACTTATTTATTATAACTCAAGTTCTAGACTTTACTAAACACAAATCACTCATTAAATAAACCTAATTTGGTAATTTACTAATTTATACGACGTTCTATCAAATTGATAAGATTGTCATTCATTAAACTAAAATGTTCAAAGTGATCAGTTCATAATGATTCAAAATGATACAAAATGATGTATTTACTTACATCGTATGTCTCCATAAAGCAAATCTAGTATTTACCAATATATCTGACAAATTATGCCACTATCATACTGTGAAAAACTACTTTTAAAGAAGCCTGTTAACGTCTACCAACTCGCTTGCCCAGGTAGAAACAGATCTGCACAGGTGAGTGACCGTGGTCACGTGACCAACGAGTTACTTGGCAAAATTCCCTACAACATGTTATTAGGAGGCCTAATAAGCAATTTCATGCGTGGTTAGTGAGAGAACTATATGGGTACTTGTTCCTCGTATGTTAGCATTAGTTTTCCGCAGAATTTAGCGCCACCTATGTTCATTTCTTGCAGCGATCCAAGAACGCGCCATTTCTTCCGTTCAGGCTCAGTCCGGACAAGAATTACGAGATTTGTGGTTGACGTGCATAGATTACATGCGACGTCGGATCAACTGGGAGGAAGGTAGGCATGTATTTTACTCCACTCTACACTGATCTAATCTAATCCATACTACTCTGCCCTTTCTACTCTAATTTGCTCTAATCTAATCTAATCTACTCTACACTAATCTAATCTAATCTACACTACTCTATTCTAATCTAACTTAATCTAATCTAATCTGTTCTAGTCCATTCTACACTGATCTAATCTAATCCATGCTACTCTGCTTTTTCTACTCTAATCTAATGTAATCTAATCTAATTTGATTTAATGATTAGATTAGATTCTAATCTAATCTAATTTAATTTATAATTTAACCTCATCTAATCTTATCTATTCTACTCCACTCTAGACTAATCTAATCTAATCCATACTATGCCTTTTCTACTAAAATCTGCTCTAATCTGCTCTAATCTAATCTAATCTAATCTAATCTAATCTAATCTAATCTAATCTAATCTAATCTAATCTAATCTAATCTAATCTAATCTAATCTAATCTAATCTAATCTAATCTAATCTAATCTAATCCAATCCAATCCAATCCAATCCAATCCAATCCAATCCAATCCATTCCAATCCAATCCAATCCAATCTAATCTACATTATTCTATACTCTATTCTAATCTAATTTAATCTAATCTAATCTATTCTACTCTACTCCACTCTACACTAATCTAATCTAGTTTGGTGTTTAGTTGTTTGTGACCACAATGTTGCCAAACTATCATTTAGATCACGCAGAAGATGTGGAAAGATTAAGAGACACGTTCCAACGTGCCGCTCGCCATTTGTCACAGTCGTACGGACAAGACGGGGATCCGGAGAGTCGGATTCGACAGTACTGGGCTAGATTAGAGGTAGCCTCACATTTCTTTTCCAGTCCATTAATGATGTGCTTGCAGTAACTATATTAAAGGAAGACCGGATGATTGCGTAGACTCAATCTCAATTTAATTTACTGTCCAAAATATACATGTTCTTGCCTATAAAAGTTAGCAATTGTTTCTTACATTTGAATAATTAGTTTAGAACATTCATTAATAGCAACCGAACACAGGTATTGCTTACGTCACAAACTAACCACAATTTGTGTAATGGCAGACGTCTTCCCTTGCGTTTGCGTAAGTGTTACTACTTAAATTCGTAATGTCACGAAAAATGGGCTCTACATCATATGACGTCAGAAGCTAACACAACAGTTCATTATCATGGTTATCACGGTACCGCCTTCTATTTGTCGGCCATGCGAATGTGACAAAAAGGCGCCGCTGCCAATCTTAGAAGTTTCACTGAGCCGAGCGTAGCTTTGAAAGTTTAACAAAATTTGAGTATCCGAGCATTTTTCATTCTGAACTCGTGTTTACACAATCATTCGGTTTTCCTTTAACAGGGGGTGAGGTAAATTTGAATGTGGAAAATGTTGTTTTTTGCTATTCCACCATTCTTGCCTCCATATTGTTGGGATCAGAATTAAATGCTTTTTTTCGTCATGTTAGGAAAGTTGTGTTTATTATTGATATTATGTATTTTTGCACCACATAAAGAAGCTAGGAGGTGCGATAAATTGCTTACATGTTCACATAGTATTTCAATGTATTTATTGTCTTCATTGGGTGTTGTTGGAACTAAAATTAAATGAAAAATCATTTTTAGTGTTTTCCAATCACTTGTTTAATAAGGCTACGCAATGAGGAAAGATTTCCCATATTGTAATTAGTTCACAATTGCCTCTTCAGGGTATTTACTGTAAAAACATGACGAGAGCGAGAGAAATTTGGAATGACATCATGAATGAGGGACATAGTAAAGAGGCTCAGATGTGGCTGCAACTTCTCTCATTAGAACGGTTTGTAGTTTTCTGCATTTCATTTTAATTAGTGTTTAATTAATTAAGTGAAAATTGTACATATTTATCCCCATATTTAGTTTGGTAAAAAGCTCTCACAATACCAGCTGGTAAATGTTTTTGCAGGTTTCTCGTTACAGGAGCATCCCTAACCCATGCTGNNTTCTAATTAGTGGTAGGACGTCGGCTGCATTTTCATAATCGTTTAATCTCTGATATGCAGGGATGAGAATTTTCCGCGGATACGCGGAATTCCGAGTTTTTGGAAGACCAGTAGTGCCATTTTTGTAAATCGGTTGAATTCGTTGAGAAAATTTTTACGGAGGCAGTACATTATTTCACAAGCTGACCGCTAGGTGGCAGGCCGTCACTTTGTTTACATCACATACATCAGTGTATTCACGTGTAGATCTCTATGTAGAAAAATATAGAATCAATTGTGTGGAGTTATTTGAATCAATTGCAGACAGTTTTTATATACTTTTGCATAGGAGTGGCCAGTACTTTTGAGACAATTAGGTATCATTTATCCTTGATAGTTGGGTATTTTAAATTATGCATGAAACAAGGTAACTGATATTTACTATGGTCTCTATGGACAACAAAATAGTAATTTGTTGCTTTGCCCCTTTCAACCCCCATGGGGACTTTGCCCCTCAACCCCATTAGGGGCCTAGGCAGCCCCAAGACTCTCGGCCTGTTTCAGAGTTTTTTTTGCAATTTGTCATTCTCATCCCTGGATATGAAACCAATCCGGCAGTTGATTGCAGTCTATCACGATGCTGTTTTACTAGAAAGCAGACACGCATGAAAACCACACTTGGGAGAAATGAGTTATACTGATCAGCGGCGGCTCGTGTATAGGTACTGTAGAACTGGAGCACCCCCTATTTTCACTCAATATTATCGATAATATTCAATGTAATAAGTCTCTTTTGTTTAGTTGTTTCTTTTTAGTTGCACGGTCCGGGTAGTACTGCTTGCTTCACAGCCCAGCACAGTGCACTCCAGCAACGTGGTGTTTGGCTGTTGTGCGCATGCGGCCATGCGCACATGTCTGAGCCCAGGTAGAGAAAGTACTGTCCGTCACACAGTTTGTTGTCAGTTGTCACTTGCATGAATGGATCAAGCTTGAACTACAACAATTTAGGCTATTAGTAAGCAAAAAATATTTTTTTGTTTAGGATTTTATCAAGTTTATGTATAAACTTTCATATGTTTGTTTGTTTAAAATTACAAATTACAACATAAAAATTACATATGTTTGTTTCGTTTTACACAGTATTAAAGCAATGGCTAAAAATTTTCTGAAGCAGCGACCCCACTAATTTTAGCTATGAACTGCCGCCAATATTTATGAGAAAGTTTTGCATCTAGTGATACTCCCAGCATGCTAACCTACTGTTCAAAAAACGTAGCTTACTCTTGCTTAATTTTACTGCAACAATGCGCTTATTTATTAGGCGTTTTTGTCGACTGTCTGAAAAGGAAGTTAAAATGGTATTGGTAATAAAATCGATTTGCCTCATCAGTTATTATCGATTAATTGGCTCCACCACTACTTTCAATAACTGTGGAACATGACTGCATCTTTTAGCTGCTTTCTCTTACTTAGTGGCATTTCATTGTGCTCTATTTGGCTACCTGTGCAGGTCGTACGGTGATGCCAAGCACTGTCGGAAGGTGTTTCAACGAGCCATTCACGCGAACACCGACTATCCAGAGCTGATCTGTCAAGCTTACATCGATTATGAACGTGAAGTCGGGACGTTGGACCAGCTGGACGCTGCTTATGTGAAATGTGAGCCGGTCCTTGAACGGACTCGACTCAAACGAACAAAGGTGTGCTGAGAAGTACGAACTTTTAGATAAATTCAATTAGTTTTGCCACTTTGGAGAATGTATGCTATCAGATTAGATTAGATTACATCAGAATAGTGTAGAGTAGATTAGAGTAGAAAAAGCAGAGTGGTATGGATTAGATTAGATTAGTGTAGAGTGGAGTAGAATAGATTAGATTAGATAAATTAGGTTAAATTAAATTAGATTAGATTAGGTTAAATTATATTAGATTAGATTAGGTTAAATTAGTTTATATTAGATTAGATTAGATTTTTCCTCGCGTGTGCAACTCGATAAGTGCCGTTCATCCAGCTTTGCCGCACGCGGAATTTTATATTATTAAATTTCTGTTGCATACAAACTGATCCTGCTCCAGTGTGCGCGCTCAAAGCAACGATTTCTATCATACGAGATCATATCGGAATAATAAAAACCAAACGCCTTTGTCACGTGTCAGTCTAGCACACGTTTGCTGTTGATTAACCGTACAAAAGTTGGTTCATATAAAACTTGCCTCGTGTGCACAAATTTTGTGTGATCGGTTTGCCGTGTGGCGGCCCCACGTTAGCAATTCATGAAGGTGTTACTTGGGATATGGTGCACTTACAACTTACTTTTGTCTTTAAAGGAAAACCGGATGACTGTTTAGCGTCAAACTCATATTAACTACAGTCCAATATATACATTTTCTTGCCTATGAAAATTAGCAATTGTTTCTAATATTTAAATGATTAGCTTAGAAAGTTAATTAACGGCAACCGAACACAGCTATTGCTTACGTCAGAAACTAACCACAGTTTGCGCAATGGCAGGCGTCTTCCCTTGCGCATCACGCACGTTTGCGTAAGTGTTACTGTTTAAACGCATGATGTCACCAAAGTGGGCTCTACGCCATATGACGTCAGAAGCTAACACAGCAGTTCATGATCATGGTTATCAAGGTACCGCCTTCTATACGTCGGCCATGCGCACGTTACAAAAAGGCGCTGCTGCCCATCTTAGTAGATTCACTAAGCTGCGCATAGCTTTGAAAGTTTATGCTTTTGTTATTGCTTACGTCAGAAACTAGCCATCATGCAGTAGCTCAGTAGTGCTCGCAGCTGCCGCTAGTTTGCTGTGGACGAATGCTGCTTTTGTTATTAGTTAATTATTTAGTGGCCAGACTCCAACCCTCCACACAAACGTTGGACTAACTGCGCTAATTATTAATCGGTCATTAACGTGACAGGAAAGCGAGAAGGCAGTCGAGCAGCTTGAGAGGCAGAAGCAGCAGCAAGAGAAGAGGCAGCAAGCGAAATCGGAGAAGCGTTCCACGAAGCGACACGACGTGAAAGAGCAGAAGAAACGCAAGGTAGGCGGAGCCAAAGTGAGTTTTCAGATTTGTCTTATTTAGTCATTGTAGTTAGTGTTGGATAACACAACTAGGTGTTT